>ARYC01003775.1:0-53816 GCA_000711775.1 Oxytricha trifallax
CACTAAAAGCTTAATCGCACAATGAATAGAAAGGGTGTAGAGTTTAAAGGATTATCTATTTAGAATAAAGGTGTTCTGGTCATTTTCATTATGTGATGACTTTATATCAACTCTAACTTTATAGTCAAATTCTATGAAAAGTTCTCCTTCAAGTTTCTCAAAGATCTCAAAACGCAAATTAAGTTTGAATTCCACTAAAAGCTTAATCGCACAATGAATAGAAAGAGTGTAGAGTTTAAAGGATTATCTATTTAGAATGAAGGTGTTCTGGTCATTTTCATTTTGTGATGACTTTATATCAACTCTAACTTTATAGTCAAATTCTATGAAAAGTTCTCCTTCAAGTTTCTCAAAGATCTCAATACGCAAATAAAGTTTGAATTCCACTAAAAGCTTAATCGCACAATGAATAGAAAGAGTGTAGAGTTTAAAGGAATATCTATTTAGAATGAAGGTGTTCTGGCCACTTTCATTTTGTGATGACTTTATATCAACTCTAACTTAATAGTCAAATTCTATGAAAAGTACTACTTCAAGTTTCTCAAAGATCTCAATACGCAAATTAAGTTTGAATTCCACTAAAAGCTTAATCGCACAATGAATAGAAAGAGTGTAGAGTTTAAAGGATTATCTATTTAGAATGAAGGTGTTCTGGTCATTTTCATTTTGTGATGACTTTATATCAACTCTAACTATATAGTCAAATTCTATGAAAAGTTCTCCTTCAAGTTTCTCAAAGATCTCAATACGCAAATTAAGTTTGAATTCCACTAAAAACTTAATCGCACAATGAATAGAAAGAGTGTAGAGTTTAAAGGATTATCTATTTAGAATGAAGGTGTCCTGGTCAATTTCATTTTGGGATGACTTTATATCAACTCTAACTTTATAGTCAAATTCTATGAAAAGTTCTCCTTCAAGTTTCTCAAAGATCTAAATAAGCAAATTGAGTTTGAATTCCACTAAAAGCTTAATCGCACAATTAATAGAAAGAGTGTATTGTTTAAAGGATTATCTATTTAGAATGAAGGTGTTCTGGTCATTTTCAGTTTATGTTATATTTATTTAACTCTATTCTTATAATCAAATTCTATGAAAAGTTCTCCTTCAAGTTTTTCAAAGATTTTTGTATTATTATTGTTTTTAACCTTTTTACCGTATATTTTCTAATTAATTAAATTTATTTGTTATATCAAATGATGCTATGCTATCTTTCAAATTTTTATATTTATTTTTATTATTTATATATGTTTACGTTTATCGTTATATTATCATATCTCATTGAGTTCATCTTTATTATTATTACAAAGATGTCACTTGCGTATTTTTTTAAAAATATATATTATAATTTTTTAAAAAAGTTTAAGTTTGGTAATTGCTTTTGATGATTGAATATGCGAAGTCTTAGGCTTTAACATATATTTTATTTACTCTTTTTCAATAAAGACTTTAATAAATTTTATATTTTTTCTTATAGCTTAGAGAATTATATGTCGAATTAGATATTTTTCTTTTTGTATATCCTTTTCTTCCCATAAAACCAAAGATTTAAGGATGTAATATAAAAGATTTAAAATATTCTTTTTTTAAAGTTTTCCTTAGAGTCCTTTGTTTAAATAACTTTAATTATGCATAGGATTATTGAAAAGTCTATAAAATTAATTTCTACTATCGCTTAATGCACGACTTTAATATACATATGGTAAATTTTATCTAGAGTGCTGATAAAAGACTAAGCGATGATAAGCAAAAATATGCTCTATAGAAGGGAGGTTTTGTATTTATAAATAAATTCTATATTTAAACGAATAAATAAAGTTCACACATCAAATTAAACCGTAAAGGATTGGCTTCTCATACGTTTCTTCGTCTTACGGTTTTTTGGGCCTATATATCTCCTCTTAGTGCCAGCTCCTGCATCTATATTCATCTCGTCTTGCTCTTATAAGTCTTTGAAGAGTCACTTACTCAATTTATGCTTTACTTGAGTCATATTCTCTCTGTTCAACTTACTGCGCTCTTTCATCAAGTAAATAGCAGTTCCAGATTTTTTTATAATATTATTAGAGAAAGCTTACTTGAAATGAATGGATACTACTGTAGTATCTACAACCAGGAGTCACTGATTTTAATCTCTGCTTCTCTTTTTCTTCAGGAGAGAAGCTCTAGCTTTTCTTGTGAAATTTTTAAATTACTTCATTTAAGTAATCAGGTTTTAGAGTTTCAAGTAAACCGAAGAAGAAGTTTCTCTCAGGTTTTATTTGAGACTTCCAGCTTTGATTGAAGGCAGAGAGCAACATCTTGATCATTCATATCATCATAATAGAGATTTGTTATTTGTTCTTGATATTTCAGAGTAGTTAGGTTATCATCTTTATTTCATTAGTTTTAAGAAGTATTTCTCTTCACTTAGCTATGCTTTTAAGAATGATATTTTTTTTCTTCCTAATATGGTTAATATATTAGTAATAATTTTCAAAGTTTACCTTGCAATACCAGGTATCTGAAAAGGTCCTCTTTACTACTGAATTTTCATATTAATACTTGAGATAATATTTTAATAATTGCATTATTCATAGACTCCATCTTACTTCCAGTTTCAATAAATATTTATGAAATTTCAAATTATGGATATCCATTCTGAACTTACTATAATTTGATTACTAAATAAAAAGATCAAACTGTAGGTAAACCTAAATCACATATATAGAGAAAGATGGAGGAACTTTCTCCAAGTTTCAGAATTTGACTTCCATTTTTATCAAACTTTCTCCATTTAATTGATCCTAATAATAATTATTTAATTAAGTGGTGCTCCTAATCTATTTAAAACTTAAAAAGAAGATTAAATTAAAGTTAAAAACCGTATTATGCATTACATTTAAAAAATTAAAATATAAAACTTCCCTCTTAGATTTATCAAAACAAATTTAGGAGCTCCATCAAAATTCCCAAAACAAATTTAGGTGTATTTTAAATGAATAAAATGGATGAATTAGTATTTATATTATCTCTAAAATTAAAAAATATAAGACTAATGCCTCGGAACTTTGTTTTCATTAAATCTCTCAAAATCTTTGAGAATATTCTCTTACTTGTTTATACAAGTAGAATTTTAAACAGCCTAAATAATTATTTACATTATTTATAAAATGAGCCACAACTTACTAAAAAAAGAGGCATTGCTTGAAATTAGGCAGCAATAATTTTTTTTCATGATAAAAAGAAAATTGAGGCTAGCGATGCATCTACTGAGTGCAAACTTGAATCTCTCTAACCTTAAGTCTCATACTTTGAATAGCATTTTAGTTATTAAAAAGATATTCAAAGCTAAGATATTCAAATAAATATGGTTGAAGAAGTGGAAGAGAACAAATAAATTAAAGCAATGCATTTATGTGAAGAGTTTGAGAAAAAACTTCACTTCTATATCTGCTCTTAAGAGTCATATCTTCGAGCAGCATTCAAACAAGCCCAAGCTCTATCTTAAGCATGATAAGATAAATGGAATATATTATTGCCCTTATTGCAATAAGCAATACAATCATTCAAGGGATTTATATATTCACCTTTAAACCCATCATGGCAAGAAGTTTCAAGTCATAGATCTTGAGAATGGCGAGGTCTTCCTTCAAAAAAGAAAGCCTAGAGACTCGATTCTTTGAAACAAATAGTTTTAGAAAGGAAATAAACTTATTAAAGCATTTAGAAACCTCCATGCTTCAGAGATAGTGAAAATCACTTTGAAGATACAAGCACTAAAGCTTCCAATTTTAAATGTTATTTACCTTAAAGTATGTAAGGAAAGTTATCTTATACTAGAGGACAAATTTGTGAAAAAGATCATAACTGATAAGCAGTTCGCTTAAAATTTATCCATTCAACTAATTTAAATGCGACGACAAGTATCTAATGGAATTCATACGAATACCAAGCAATTACTAAGTCAAGAGATAGAAAGAACAGATTTATATTAAGGCTAGATACTATTCTTTTTGCTTAAGATCATGTAGCATTTTGTCTCCCTTTATAATAAATGATATTAAGAGACTAAATTTAATATTAAAGGATACCAATATAGTTAGCTCTTATTCTTACAAATGTTTGCAAAGGCATTGAAGAGCTGCAAAATTTTGGATATGTTCATAGAGACTTGAAGCCTGAGAATATTATCCTTGACTTTTCACCTCTCATTGTATTAATAATTGATTTCAATAGATCATAAAGAGTTGAAGCCTAGGGACTTATGGTACTCCAGATACTTTCCAGAAAGGGAGAACTGGAGAGATGGTGATATTAAATGGGATAAATGGGCTCTAGCAGCAAATAATTGCAGAACGCGTTATGCCAAGAAAAGATTACTATAGCTGTAAGAGAGAAAGTAAGATTAAAAGCAGAGAATTCAGTAATATTTAGAATAAAATAAGATAAAAGGTATAATGAGAGATATGGCTGAGTAAATAATCATTAAGGCTAACCATAGAGCGGACTATACAATCAACTAAATTGTAAGTTGGATAGGAGAAAAAAAGTTAAGAAAGTTGCCTCATGATGCCCAAGAACTGTTTGAGTGAAAAGTAAAAACAAAACACCTCTAATATACTCTAATTTACATTACATTTACACTATAAACCCCTGCATAAACCCTATTAAAACCTTAAAAACGCATGCACTAATAGTCTACTTTTATCAATATTTAACTCAATCAAACTACTGAAAGGGTTTTGGGGTTTTTAATGATATATTTTGAGCAAATTTCAATAATCTTAACATCATTAATAAAAATTAATAATAATTTACTTAAAATCATATAAATATAATTCAAATAAGATCAATTGAAATCATTTTTTTCAACTTGTAATCCAAATAAAATTTCAAAATTTGTTTAATTATTAGTGCCATTTTTATTGTATTTTTTTTTACTTTTTTCAAGTTATATACATTCATTGCTAAAAGTATATAGAACTAAATCTTAATTCTTAGAAGATAAAAATATTTTATATGAAATATTTTCATAAATTTAGTAATTGTTAAACTTTAATTTTTTATAAAATTATAATAATTAAAAAAGAAGGAATATATATTGATTATTATGTAGGCTCACATAACTTAATCATAATGATTTTGTGAGGAGAATATATCTTGAACAGTGGAAGAGGAGTCAAACAGATGAGGAAAGGGATATTCACCTCTATACTACAACTATAGTACCTTCAACAAGAAGATATTAGGTTTCAAAGTCGCTAGTCTTTGATGTTTTTCCTACAAAAACCTTCCCAAAAATAATGAACAACTATCTTTAGATTTTAGGGGAATCATATGCTGGTATTTAAGTACTAAAGTCAACTTGGGTAAATAAAAATTTAAAGCCCTAATTTTATGATGGCTACTAATACTTCAAACTTATGATAAATAAAAACCTGGAAAATTAACGATGGTGGTTGGTTAAGAAACTTGCGAGAGACCCATTCAAAAAAAGAGGTACTGTTGGTGCTAAAGTTTGAAACTTGAAAACTGCGAAAAAGAGTAGCAAGAGAATTAACATGCAGTTCGATTTCAAAGATAAAAAGAAGAACGCAAAAAAATTAAAAAATGCAGTATTACAATTGATATATTTTATTATATTTAATTAGAGATTTTGATTTCTAGATTATAAATTTCTAAGCCTTTAGCATTTATATATATATCTAATTACAAAAGATAAACAGTTAGCAACGATCAATTAAAAATTTAATTCAAAAAGTATCTTTATTTTCATTATTTCTTAAAAATCAAAATAAGCAATAAGCTTTACACTTTAAAAATAAGTTCAGTTATAATTCTATTGTAATTTTATAATTTCATTATATAAATTATGACTATGATAATTTTGGATGATATTAATTATCTATTCTATTATTTAAATTATGAATGTAAATTTTCGCATTTAAATTATTTAAATACTATATTTTTACAAAACAAAATGTAATAATAGTTTTTAATCATTAACTTTATGTTTTATTTAATAATAAACTTATTAGGCTTTCTCTAAAAATAATAATAAGGTACAATTTTTTTAATGGCTATTTTTAATAAAAAAGAAGTTCACCCTTAATTATTTGAAAAAGTGAATGCTTATAATACAAAAAATAAATATATTTGTGTAAATAAAAAAGAAAACCTAAAGCTATTAAAAAATTATATTTTGTAAAATAATTACTTACCTTTTATAAATCTATTTATAAGTTAATAAAATGGATATGTAAATTTAAATTTCTTAGACATAATACTATGATTACATATCGAATCCAACTTGAAAATCCAAATTAAAATTATAACTTGATTATCCTTTTTAGCAGTAGTAGTAGTAAAATACTTAAAGGTAAATTAAAAATATGAATAAGAAACGAACAGTGATGAATTACCAAAAGTATTACTCTGTAAAATCAGAACTTAATATCGTGCAATAAGTTGCGGTTGTCCACTATTCATTCTTTAATGTCTGCATCCCTCACTTAATGTTGTTGTCCAATAGATTCCTCCTAATAATCTATTGCTTTTATCAGTTCTTAGTTCCCTCTACTATTGCCTGCTCAGCATCATAGGTAATTCTCTTGCCTGCATTATCCTCTCTGCTTTCTTCTTGGTGTTTCATCTTACTGGGAAAAAGGATTTTGATTATCCTTTTTATTTATTTTATTGATATAGAAACCTAGTCTGTTTAAATCTCAGGAGCTACTGAATTCAAATTAGACTAAGATTTCACTTTTATTGAGAAGCTCAACTGAACAAAGCTCTTCATCTTTCCTCTTCACTGATGAAATCCTCTTCGGGTTCCCTGTCAGGCTCAGTATCGATCATTAAAATGATGTAAAAATTAAAGAATGATAAGAGAAAATCAATAAATATTGGGAAGGAATTAGATAAAATAAACTTCAAACTTTTAATTTGATCTCTTCCTCGTACTGTTAGGGTTCATAGTCATCATCTTCGTAGTCTCTTTCTCTTCTCAATTCACCATCATCATCAAATCGGTAAATTTCTTCATCACTGGTGTTGGAGTTTTCCCACATCTAGAAATCATCGCCAACGTACATTTACAAACGAGATGGGAACTTGTCTGGGTGAAGTTTGGCATGCTTGTGCTTCTTCTTGTAAGTTTGAGAGGCTCCTGCATCGTTGTAAACGGAAGCATTTTACATGATTTTCTCGATTCTGCCATTTCTCTCATGGAACTTGGTCTTCTTCTGCTTCTTCTGAGCTCCTGAGTAGAAGGCACTCACGACTTCCTCTTCAGAAGGGTCAACAGGAATTCTTCGGACTTTACGCATATAGAGTACAAAGTTATCGCCAAGCACTTTCTGGTAGTAGCCCTCAAGTTTGTAGGCCCCAGGGAAAGTGAAAGTCATAGTTTCCTTGGTAAGTTTTTTTGCTGGTTTGGTTGCATCAGAAACTTGTTGGGATGAGTTACCTGTGAAAGTTGAATCCAAAGTGTTTTACAATTTCTCATTCAACTCACTCTTTTGCTTGCTCTTGATGTTGTAGTGCATGGATTGTTCAACATTCTTCTTGGAGCTGAAAGAGTTTGGTTGAGCTGAACTGAATGATTGTCTCTTGATGTAGCTGCCAAACTGTCTCACTCTCATGTAGAGACCCATAGTTGATGGACTGTTTGAGGTTTTCTGGAAAGTGTTTTGAGATGTGTGATTTATCATCACAGGAGACACTTGATAGGTTGGTGGGAGCTGTGCATGTGGAATCTGCAAAGGCTGTGTCGATAGGGGGAGTAAAAGTAACTTCGAAGTTTGAGATTACTTTGGGAGAAATTTGCTGAAGTTTAGCATAACTAAGTTTACTAATTTGACGAAAATTGCCGAAATTATTGAAATTATATTGATAAATTATATTTGAATTTGAATTTTTGATAAATATAAGGAAACAATAACTTATTATCATTTTAATAAGGAAATTTAATTTTTGAAGTCATATAATTTAATAGACAATAAAGAATTTAGAATTTTATCAAAATTAAAGGCTTTTAAGGAAATAAATCATATCTTGTATGAATAAGTATTAAAATATTTAAAAGATATTCTTTTATAGATTAAAAATTTAACTTAAAATTTAAGTTAGTCATACATATATTAATTCATTTCACTTTACTGTATTTAAAGTGCATTTTTTCATTTTTATATTTGAATATTAAATAAATTTCTAAATTCCATTTATTTATTAACAATAAAACGTATTTAGAATCCTATTTTTCAAATATTCAAGATTAAGTGTTTGAAGCAAATCCAATCAAATCTGATAGACTAAGCCAAATATTAAAAATTTATAAAGTAACGAAATATTCTAAGTTGAAAAATATAATAGTAATTTTCATTTTTCTATGGCTTTCCAAGTGACACCATCAAATAAGTGCAGACTGTTTTCCCCTATTCCAGCTACTTGCTTATGACCATCACTAATTCCCTGGCACATAATAAACCTGTCTACAGTTGGTAAATTTTTGCATTCTTTTAGCTTCTCGTCAATAGGATCAAATTTATTATCATAATAAATAGTTTTATTTGCAAATGTAAAATTAACTTGTTTTGAATTTGTAGACTATACCAATCTTTTCAAACTGCTAAGTCTTCTTATTGTAAGTTTGGCCTCCTAGAATAAGTACTCTATCTTTGTCCCAAGGTAAGTGAACTGCTACAATATGTGAACAGAAGGGGAACTTTTGATATGTCTTTAGATCTACTCTATCCCAACGATTGCACTCAACCGAATATCTTTCAATTGTGTTGAGGCATTTACTGAAGTGTTCTGTCATTGGCTACTCCATAAATTTGTCATTCATGCCACCAAAAACGAAGATAAACTCGTTGTTCCATGTGCAACAACCGAAATAGTACCTTGACTCGTTCATTTCGGCCATCATTTACCATTCAGGCTTTTGTTCAGGATTGAAGGCATCGTAGCATGTTTCAACTGATGCAAGCCACTGATTCTTGTTTGAGTTGTACCCTCCTATGACATAGATATCCTTGTTGTTAATGTAAACTGCTGCGTGACCCACTCTGCCAAAGTTCAACTTGGAATGCAAATTTAACATGTTCATGCATTCGTCTACTTAGTAACACTTTCTACTTGATCTATAACCTTAGTTTCCTCCAATGATCAGCAATCATTAAAATAAATAATAAATTAGTATAAAAATAATTATTAAAAATCTTCCAGTCTCTTTGGTATTCAACAAAGTAGGCTATTCCATTAAGTTGTCATCATCGATGTTGACCTTTCTCTTAGAGCCTTTGAATGGTTAATAATAAAAGATCGCCTTGTCTCTGACTTCAATTAGTTCATGTTGATGCATTTTAATAGCTAATTACTCTTTCAAGTACTCTTCCAACTTTCTCTTGCATTCAATCTTATTAATTTTTATTGAAGTTAATAACAAACAAGAATTAGAATCAATCTTATCAAATACCAGCTCAAAGTCTTCTGCCTTAGTAACTAATTGATAGAAGTCATCCTTGCTCTTCTTGAAATTCTCATTTAAATTCCAAATGTAAGACTTGGACTCAATGATGTCATAAAACTCTGAAGCGCCAATCTTCTCCTCCATAGCATCAAATAAGGGTCTTATCTCAAAATATTTATAAAATTTTAGTCATAGATTCTTAATGTAATGTTTTAATCCTTCTGTTTTAAATCTAAGTATGTTCCAATTTTTATTTGAATTAATTGTGAAAATATTGCTTTTGCATCTGCTCTTAATGATCAAGCAGATTTACGAAGAGACCAACTTCCTCTTCTTATTCCTTGCTGAACTTTTCCCAGAATTACTCTTCAATACGTTTTAGTTCGTTGAAGGTTAACTCAAAGAATTGTTTAGCAGCGATTAAATACATACAATAATTTAATAATATAAGTGAAATTAAATTCTAATTTATATAAAAAATTATTATGATTTCCTTTTTCTCATTAAGATTCTTTCTTAACTCCAACTTTTCTTTCACGTGTCTGATTGATGACTCTAGATGCTCAACTAAAGATAAAATATTTACTTTATAAAACAGTTAAATAGATGAGTTAATTTTAAATGTGAAATTATACAATAAAATAAAAACATTCGTTATAAGATTGTAGTTTGGAAACTTCAGCCTGAGCGTAGTTTTCTAACATCTCAATCTTATGACCTTAATGGTCTTTGAAACAAGCCGCGCATAATGGAACACCATGATCCAAGCAAAAGTTTACATATTATCAAAATAATCTATGATTTACCTTATATTTGTAATTATCATAGAATAATCAATGTGTTTAACAAGTGCAAAGATGTATAGTATTAGATTATTAAGCAATAAATTTAATTCAATAAATACTTCTTCTTATGCTTATGGCAGAAATTGCGGTTGCCTTCACTAAAAGCAGCTGATGTGATCCCAGACTGTGAGGGAGACCCGTTTGAGGAGGGTTTGTACATTCGAGAGTTGACTGGTCCATGAGCCATACTGCGCATTGTCATCTATTCAAGCTATTTGTTAAAATCTTGCATCTTATTACTGACTTCTATTAATATCCTTTAAATATAGTGCATTTTATATTTATAATATATAATACTGTATATGCTTTCTCAATATTATTTATAAATTAGGTTATTGCACACAGATTTCTATCTTTGAATACACATTTAAAAAGGCTAAATAAGATTTAATTTTATTTAAGAAATTTCTTAATATATTCCACCATAGAATGCTCTTAAGAAAGATTAATTGATAAGAGATTCCCAGGTTTGTATGTTCCCCCTATTCCTCCAAAGAGAATGGTAAATATATAATATTAATATTTTATTAATTTTTTACAGAGCAACAAGGATGCAGATTTCCTGGAAGAAAGAAGACATTTGCTGAATTTATTCATAAAACAGATGTGTCATTCAATGTTTATAAATATTAATAATTATTCTTAACTTGATTGGTCTTGTAATATATACAATCAAAATTCATGTTATATAATTGCCCATACTTATATGAGTCTGAAGAACTGAAATTATTCATCAGACCACACATAGATCTTGAAAAAGCTCTAACTCTCCTACCCAAACTCAACCCAGAATAAATCCTAGAGCGCACAATTAGATATTACTCGTTTATGGGTGAAATTACAGAGAGCAAAATACAAAAATAAAATAATTCCATGAATAAGTTCGCTGGATAGATCAAGAAATTGTACTAGTTCTTAGAGGTAAGTAAAGAGTTTAAATAAAGATAGCATCAAATTTAAACTTTTATTTTTATAGAAATTTAGAGATACTGTCGGTAAATTAGAGTAAGCTTACGATGCACAATCAAATTATATTCAAAAAATATGTAAAAGATAATTTTACTTTTATGATCATATAATTTATGAATGGATCTATCACAGTAATATTTCTCGATTATAATTGACATTTTTAGAACAACTTAACGAGTATATATACTAATATGAAGAACAAAACTTGAGAACTTATGCTGGTACTAAATTTGAGAATTTTTTACTTTTCAAGCATCCCTTAAAGACATAAGCTAAAGATATTCTTGAAAACTTGGTAATATAAAACACTATCTTATTTAAATCACCCCCCTAACCTTTTAATGTTTAATAGCCCACAGAAATAAGAAACCCTTTTAAAATCATGAAATTGTGGCTCAAATGGGAAATGCTAGATATCAACGCATTACTTGAAGCCATAGATAAAAAGACTGCTTTGGAGACTAAAAAGCAAAAAAGATTGAATAAAAAGGAGAGCAATTAGAAGGACCTCAACAAGTTAAATAATGGCAAGAACACCCTAAAAACTATATTTTTATCACAGGATAGCAAAGTTAATAAAATCACCTATCTAACTCACTCTATTTCTGAGGTATGCAATAGAATTTAAGAATCTGTGACTGACTTTAATCTCAATTCTTTTTTCATTTTGTTAAACCAAATTAAATTTAGGCGGAGAAACAGATTGAATGCTTCGACTTATACTTGAAGATAATTGTGTTGCAGCTATCTTAATCAGCCATTCCATACTTTAAGAAAGATAAAGTCAGCATCTACAACGATTTAATCAACACTTATTCCCAATAACAAATCAATAACTCTCATTAAGTCATTGCATTTTAATTTTATCATCTTAATAAATAAAATAATATGCCTATTAGAAATTTAGTCATAATAATTGCTTGCTACACTGGAATTATGAATGCAAACAGGCAGTACTTTGATAATGAGCCATCTTAACAAGTTACCAATATTCATGAGTTAGAATGAGTAAGATTTAACATAACAACAAATGCAGATAATAATCATTTATTATTAACATCTAATAAGTAATTTCACCGAGTTAATAGCATTTTAAACAAAATCTTGACTTGAAAAGATTATATGATTTATTTGGATATATAGAATAAATAAATCTTTGATTATATTTTCAGAAAAATGAACGATCACTCAAGTACGTGCACTTAATTATCTCATTTTCTTTGCTAAATCTTATACTTTTAGGCACTTACATGGAAGATCCAATTTCCAATTTAAGATCAGGCTTAGGCGGCCAACCCCTCAATCAAATTGAGTAGTCTTACCGCATGCCAGATAACTACTAAAATCAACATTCTAATGTTATGGGAGGGAGTGCAGCTTCTGGGCTCGGAGGTGCTCATAATAACAATTTCACTGTAGCTACTAATCAGAAAAACAACTATACGAATGCTCCAGCTGGATACCCTATATATAATATAATTATAGGTAGTATTAGTCATTTTAAGTATAAGTATATTAATTACTTGGATACGGAGGTCAATAGAGTTCGATGATGTATCAATCTTAAAATAATACTCAAATGCTAAACATGCCTTATGCCTCAGAGCAGCCTACAGTAATTGGGAATGACACCAGAATAGATGTTTTAGAAGGCCTCGGGGAAACAAGCTACATGAATTAAACCTAGCAATCTCCAATTCACGGGAATCCACAGAATCACTACACTAACAACAATTACGATTAATCTCAGTTTTAAGGGTAAAAAATCAATCACTATTTACTTTTATTATTAGAACCACTTAGCTAAACTAAAGTTGAAACATTTGATAAGAATTTACAATTTTTTAACTAATTTAGTTTAGGAGGTTAGATGATGGGCGATAAAGATGACTTAGATCTTTTGAACGATCTTGGAGCATCAAAATAAACCAATGGATTGCATCATGCCATGTCTACCCCAGCTAATCTTTCACAGGTTACTGGGCTGCCACTCTAAGATAAGCTTAAAATAGCCATATCAAAGAATTTTAAATTTATTAAATTATATACAATAAAAATACAGTCATAATTATAATAATAAATAAATTAAGAAACTGTTGTCAGATGAGTCAGTTCTTAATCAGATGCAAGGTGAATTTTCAGTGATAAAAGGATATGGAAATGACCAGGCTGCAGCACTTTATTCAGTGAGTGGACATCACAAGGCCAAGGGACAGGATCATATTCTCTATGCAGTCAATGTAAGTCAAGATATTAGTTAAACATTATTTAAAGGGAGTTGACAATGAAGGATAATTTGAGATATTCAGAAGATACAAAGAATTCTTGTTACTAAGAACAGTTTTGAGTGAGAGATTCCTAGAAATATTACAACGCATTTTAATTTAATTTTAAGAGCAAGTTGCTAAATGAAATCAATAAATTAATGTTGATTAAGTTGAAAAGTGTAATTTAAATAACTTATCAATCCTTCATAGAATTTATAGCAGCTCTGCTTGTACTCATTAAGAAATCCTTAATAACCTTAACTTTCTCAATGACTTCAAGTGGAATAATGGCTAGCATACTCTTCGTAACCCAAAGTGAGTGTCGCATACTTTCAACAAACCTACCCCACAGTAGGAAATATAGAGCGACCAATATAATCAGATAAAAAGCAAAAACAATCGCCATCTCTTGGTTTCTCTTGTTGAACTAGACATTAATGGAGTCATTAAGCCGTGTGATCAAGGCATGATAAGCTTTTGCAAAATATATTTCATTCAGCCGTTCGTCTTGAATAATGCGATCACCATTAAGAACTGTTTTCAAGTAGAACTGAGATTTATTGGATTTGAAATAAGAATCACGGAGCTCTCTCATATCATCCCAAAAAGCCAAATTAGCTGAGTACAATAACAAAAACTAAAAAATAGAACTAAAAGGTTTAAGGAAAAGCTATGCTTAAAACCAATATACTTTTAGTTAATTTTGTACAATCCTTTGTCAAGAATACCACCCAAGTATGTGCCACATTGATTCCTCTCTTCCTAAGTAAAGTACTCATCAATGTTGTTGCAAACACTTTTGTATATTAAATTGTCAAAGAAATCATTGAATTCTGAGTCGTGCTTGTCCACATTATCTGAGTGCACTTTCAAGAACTTCTCCAGATCAGAATTCTTAATTCTAATTATCAATAATTTTTATTATGAAAAACGACTATACTATCACTTATTTGTAATGAATTGAACTAATCAATATAGCCCACAATATACTCAGTCGACTTTTGATTCAAAATCTAAGCAGTGCCATTAGTTGCTAAGATTTCAATGATAACTTGATAAAGCAAGAAATTGGCAAAGTTTCTATTTGTGATTGTTGCTGCTTCTGTTATCATGTCCAGGGATCTGCTTAAGAAGTTATCTCATAATTTTAATGGATATTTATTCAAATATAACATATATTTTATTTGGGTAATTTAAAAGAATTATCTATATTTCTATTAGTATATTTTTTTATGTTACTAAAAAATAAATAAATAAACCTCAGTTAAAATTTCCAAAATATTATTTATTTACAATAAATTATAAATTCCCAATATAAAATATATTTCTAATATTATCTGATTGGAAGTATTAATAGAGGAAATAGGACTCTAGCAAGGTGATGAATATGAAGAACTTAAAGAGCAGTACGATGTAGTTGGTGGAGTATTTCTTTAGTTTTTTGTTCTTTCTTGAAAATCTGTTCTTATGCGCTTTATTAAATAATAATATAGTTACACTTCTGGGCGTTAATGAGGTTGAGTGCCATCAGCATTCTTCACTTCTTCAGATGAGGGTGTCTTGCCATCTTTGCCATCCTTCTTCTCTCCATTTTCATCGCCCTCTTTGTCCTCATCGAAATCGAAGCCGCCACCATCTCCCTACTAGCCAGAACCCCCTTTATCATCATTGTGAAAGGTAGTGAAGAAATCTTTGCATCTCTTGAGCTGCTCCTTGATATCATTCTGGTCAATTTGCAAGAACAAACTGAGCAGTTTATCCTTGTCTTAGTGCACTCTGGTGACAACTGGCATGATAATAAACATGCTGCCGAATAAACTTCCACTGGCCACTAGCAACAATATAAGTAGCACTTGTCGATTCTGGTCTGAGAGGATCTTGGTGTCGTTGAGTATTCCAGTGGTTGAGTTCTGAACCGAGGAGAGTATAGAATTCATTGAGTTTCTGAGGATAAACCAAATACCCATATCTACTTAGAAGTCGGTAGTGTCCACTGTTTTAGGCAGTGTGAACTAAACTTTTATCATTTAATTAAAGTTTCAATATTTATATTTTATCAATTTATGTTTACGAAAGTGCATATTACTTAAATAAATGTAAATATAGAATTAGTAGATATTTTGCAATCTTTATATCAATAATAATCCTTGATTTTGTATGCTTAAATGGCAAGTTACTGAATAGTAGACCATATATTGACTGTTTGAACATTTCCCACGTCTTCGTATACATTGTAAACATTTAAAATTAATAATAGCAAATTTTATTATAAAGCCTGATACTATATTTAGTAAAGCTATATCTCTTGTTTATTTATGTCATCTTTATACTCATTGCTGAAGTCATAAGTTACTAATGAGAGATTTTTCTAGGAGTTTTGCATTATTTCTGCGTTTTCATTTAAGTCACTCTTCATCTTAGCCAAATAATAATATAGCATAATATCTAGAATCTTCAACTGATAATTAAAAAAAAGAGAATAATCCTATCCTGAACCATATCTATATCTGTTAACAGTACCATTATTGATTAAGCATGAAAATCTAGTAGCTGTATTTATGGCTGTGATAGATTTCATACGATTCTAGGAGTCTTAAATGTTATGAAAGTTCTCCTTCAAATTATCGTATTTCTGCTTGGAAAACAGGAAACTGGCAATAGTCATTGATAGAAGCACAACAAGTACAAATCTAGCAGAATGCTTTAAGTTTTAGATACTTTGAGGTGAATAATTCTCATAGACTGCATTCCTTAGTAGTCTCAGATGTCTAATGAGAGCCTTTGAATCTGATGTCACAGATCCTGTGTCACTTTCTAAGTTCATTTTAATTGAACTGGAATCGCTGTTTTAATGCGGATCAATTCCTGAGGTATTCGCTGTATCTGTTGCACCTTAAGTATCTTTTCCTTAGGCTCCCTACTTATCTTTATCTTTTTAGTTCGTGCTTAAGTCCTTGGATTTTCTAACTTTGTTGTTGTCCTACAGGTTTCTTAATATGTCATTTTGCCATTCATTCATAAACGAGTTTTTATGTGGCTCCCTAATTTTGCTTGAACTCAAATCTCTCTTGCTGGCTGATGCTTAATTAGGATTTAGTGTTCCAGGGTTTAGATTTTGCTTGAAATATTCATTCACAAAGTCCAGTCTAGGGTCATCTTTTGGCTTTCTACTCTTATTTGCTGTAACCTAATCAGTAACTACCTCGCTTGTATCATCATCCCCGAGCAGTTTGGTTTTCTTTTTAGATTTCTTTGATTTTTTATTCTTTTTAGTTGTGAGATTAGTCTTTGAATCTTCCTCATCTAAGTCCTCATCATAGCCAGTTTTCTCATCATTGTTTTTAGGTCCTAGTAGATGCTTTTAATTGTCTGGGATAAATACTGGGGATTAATTCAGCATTGGTGAGAGCTGAGAACTCTGTTTTTTGTTGTCACCACCACTTCCATCATTATTAAAAAATATTATTAAATTTACATTTGAAAATTAATAATGGAAAACTATAAAATATAAATTAGAATTATTTTTGAAGACATTACATACCCAAAACCACTATTATTATATAATAAACCAAATTATTAAATAAAAGATAAAAATTTAATTTATTAAAAACTCTTTAATAAAGCTATTGTTATAAAAAATTCAATTTATAAGTATTTTACTTAATATAAGTTATAAAAGTTAAAATAAATAGAGAAAATATCTTCTTTTTGTCAATATAATATGAGTCAAGTAAATTAAATATAATAAAAATTTGTCTTAATGATTTTATTTCAAAATAAATAATTTCATTATCTCCTTAATTAATAAACAATAGAAAATATATATTTGAGATGTTATGGAGTAAAGAAACAGCAAAGATGATTTCAATTTTTAAAATGAATTTCTTAACCTAGATATTTTAAAAGAAATGATCAAATGGACATTTTTATTTATGTGTAATGATTGAAAAATGATATGAATTTATTAGAGAAAAAACTTGAGTTTAATAACATTCAATGGCTCTACCAATTCTCCTCACAATATAAAAAGAAATATTATTTAATAATATGAATAGTGGATAGACATTTAGTTACTCTACTCATATATCATAATGATATAATACTAGATGATTTTGTATTAAGCAAGTATAGTATTTTAATTTGAATCAAAATAGTAATAAAAAACAATGAAATTAGCAAATTGAATGATTTTAGCATTTAATTTGTTGGTCCACCAAACATGCCTCCAAATGGCATTTTAGGGTTGGAATTTTGAGTATTGTCATCCTCAGTACCACCTCCACCGCTACCTTTGAGAATATTAGCTCCCTGGAATGATTAATTAGTGCCTCCTCTAATACCTAATGATGAATTCTCAGTGCCTTGATTATTACCTCCAGTAGCATTCTATATCATGTTTACTGAACTTGGGTTTGGGTTCATCTGATAACTTTGTTGCCCTCTGCTATTTTTGCTTGTCTCGGTGTTCATGTCTCCAATTTGCTATTCGAGAATTTCTATGTTCTTTCGCATACGTTCTAGTTCTAGATTCTCATACTCAGTCGGAGTCATGATATTACCATGCGTACGCACTTTCTTTTATCTGTCTAGCAGTACTTTCAAAACATCAATGTCATGCACAATTTAATTAAAAAATATATGGGCACTTATTGAAGACAAGCGAAATATGAAAACTAACAATATAATATGAGTGAGATGATTAAATATGCACAATGCTATAGTGATATTAATTTTTTAATGCTACATATTCTTGTAATTTAAATTCTTGTCCATTTATTTAGCATTAGCCAGCAGCTCCTTATACTTCTGAAACACATACTTATCATTAAGTGCGCTCATCCCTGAAAACCCAAACTTATGCAGCATAGTCTCCTCATCCTTTCCATTGCCTCCCATGTTTTATGATGATGTTTCAGAAAGGCGTCTACCTCCACCTCCCAACTGGTTTTTCTTCTTTTTCTAATAGAATATTTTGAATACTTTCACTTTTAGTTCTCCATCAGAATATTCTCTCAAGTGCATGTCTGTTTTAATTAGCTTGTCGAAATCCGCATTCTTGTAATTTACATTATTTGTCAATATAAAACAATTTATAGTAGTAGTTCTTTATTCGCATTTTTATATTTATAAACTACTGTTAATTAAATTATTTATATATTAGAAATTTAAAAGGAATCATAATTTGATATAGTTATAAAATCGAAATTTAATTATATATTCCTGTCAAATTAACAATATTAAGCAGATTGGCATAATACTTTTCAGGTTGAGCCTTATGTTCAGCGTTTTTAAACATATTAGAGATAATTTTGAGTGAGTCCTAACTCTTCAACCCAATAAATGTTTGTTACACTCCTGGGGCTAAATGACCTCCAAGCTATTTCATATTTTTACTACTTGAAGATGTTTGAGTGTGAGTTTACAATCATATTTATATGTGAAATAAATATTCATATCATAATTAGTTGAGTGCCTGTTCCTGATCCAGAAGTTGAATCGATATCTCCAGAAGTGGCATCCATTTTCATGCTTGTGCTTGTGGCTCCACCTCCTCCTCTACCCGTTGAGCTTGAGAAATTCTTGGGCACCATAAACCTCAGATCTTTAAGTGTGTTCCAAGCTTCAAAGTTAGTAATAGGCTCCCCTTGTGAATTTTTAAATCTACTAACTTCGCAAAGTTCTGGGATTATCACTTAGATTGGTATATCATGATCTTTAAAGAAAGAAATTGGCAGTTTTAAAAGGGAGGTGATTCCTTCTGAAATTGAGTCTATTTTACCATTTTCATCTGTAATGATGTATTCATAATCTTTGCTGGATCTTTTGATCATTCCGATATATTGGATGTCGTTTCTCAGAGATGGAACTGTCTTAACTACTAGATGTATTGGAAAGATTATAAAACTAATTTATAAGTTTTATTAAGATGATTCCAGTTCTGTACATAGCAAATGATTCAAGACAGTTGTTAATGATTCTTTCCTTTCCAGTTTTGAAATACTTCTCTAAGAAAGATTAATGTTTAATTGCAATAACTGGTGGCATCAAAATGTTAACGTCATGACCTTAGACTTCAAACATGCTATAACCGAACAACTTGAAGATTCCTTGGTTAGTTTTTATGATCTTGCCTTATTGCTCTTTGTTACCGTTCATAATGATAACTGTCGTATCTTCAGCAAACATCAGATCAAATTAATTTTCATAATCATCTAGAGACTTTAATCTCTTAACTTGGTGATAGTGATTCTTGTAGTCTTCACCTTGCTCCATATCATTCTTAATTTGAGATAGGTAGTTGCCATAGATATAAAGTGCATTGGGATAGTTAGGGTTGATCTTAATCAGTTAATTCCAAATTTCATTCACTTTCTTGGTTTAGTTGATAATGTTTAAGCCTAATTTGTTAATGACATTTAAGTCAATCATATTGGAATCTAAATGAGACCAAAATTCAATATGATCACTGGCTGACAACTCAATTTGTTTTTCTAGTCTATTGAATAAATTCTCAAATGTTATAACTATAGTAACATCTAACTCTGAATAGGCTTGAAGAGACATATTATTTCCAACAATTTAGTTTCCAGTTTTAGTACCAGATCTGAATCTTTTTACTAAATACTCTTCTATAATATGTTTGGTTTTAAAGACTGTGAATGCTTGCTGTAAAGTAGTGGAACATTTTGCAGCTAGAGCCAGTTCTATAAGGGCCATATGTACATTTCCCATTTAAAAGAAGAGGAACGTAGCATAAGAAGTATGCATTAAAGAAGTGAGTGTATTAGGATGGGACTTTTAGTAATCTAGGTACACGCTGTTAAGCAAATGTTGATGCACAATTTTATCATGAGAGGGAAATTAATCTCTCTTTGAAGTTTAATCACAGATAGGCAAATACAGATGGTCAGTATGTTTCAAGGGGCAGTTATTTGATTAGCACTCTTCTCTATGCAAGTACAAAAATCCTAGAAACATAACTTCATGTTCCTTGTCATGCTCTTATTTGATTAGGAAATAAATTTAATTAAATAAGAAACACAGAATGGGTATACTGAGCAAATTACAAAGAGATATCATACAAGGAGACATTGAAAATAATCAACTACTCCACCTAGCACAATATACAATAGATATCATAAAAATCAACAGAGAATAATGGGGGCTTCACATATTAGAGATACTAACTTTCATTTCCAAGAAACTGGTCAGGAAAGGCTACAATTCCTTAAAACAGTTCCAAATACACCTAACCATACTCAAATACGCCACGGAAAAAAAAGACGACCAAGTCTAACTGTGGACCCAACAACTTTTTCAGATGCTGAGATTAATATCAATCAACAACAAGTTCATTAGACCTCAATCCTAAATGGAACAAACACAGTCAGCAATACCAGCCCCCTCCCCTCAATAAGAGGAATAAACACCACCACCACCCCCCACATCTTCAGACCGCTACTTGATCAGATATGCTTAACACCAAAAAGAGCTCGAAGAATTTGAAAAACAATTCAGAGAGTACGAAAACAACATCAATGATAGCAACAGAAACAGTAGACTCATAACAAAAAAAGTACTCTACTCTGAAGACCAAGAAGACTGGAGCTCAGTCGAGGAAGTACAAGAATACGATGCCTACTACAAAGAACAGTCTGAAAAAGACAACTCCAGCCAACACACCTACTATATAGATAGTTAATCGGAACTATCGGAAGGAATCAGGAATCACTACCGAAAACTTTGCGAAGACGCAGGCTTCAAGTCCGTCATCGGTAATAGGGGGTACTAAATAGCAAATTAAGAATTAAAGGATCTGCCTTAATAATTACTATTAAATAGTAATGATTAAAATTAAACATATAATTAATAAGTTAACACAATTAAATATATGCAGACCATAACCAAAGCTCAACTAATCATTAGATTTGACACAAGAGAATCATGCATTTCAATCTGGCTGAACTCAATCAACACAGACATCTACAAACAAATCAAGAAGTTCGCCCAAGTTACCAATGCAATGTTCAGTGACTTATCAAAAGGAGCCTTGCTGGACTGGCTAAACAAGAGTGAAGACTAACTTAAGGCTGACATTAAGGAAAAGACGGCCTCAATGGAGGATAAAAACCTCACCTTAGTAAGGTTCTTCCAACTATTAGTTACAGTTCTCATAAAGAACGTCACAGCTAATGAACACAGCTGTGTCTCAATCTCGGCAGACTACCATGACCACCTAAACAAAGTAGAAATCTACGTCAAATGCCTTCAAAAACACACGTATTTTATGAAGAGCGACTTTGTCTAATTAATCACCACTAGATGTAAAGAACTCATTGCCACCAAACAACTCAAATTCTCGATCAATATCAAGCACTTTGACACTTTCTTCAAATTCATAGATATGGGAAACACAGTCCAGATTCTAAACTCTGGACCTAAGAGAGGCAAGAAGAGAAGAAACAACAAGAGAAATGCAAGAGGAAAAGGAAAGAACAAAGGAGGAAAAAGAAGGAACAACAGAAGAAGATGAAACTCAGTATACAGGAGAGACTCTCCAACTTAATTCAAAGGGCTAGTCCCTTATTTTCACAAAAAAGCAAACGAGATCGGGGGTCACCAGAGACCTCAATGTGATCTAATTATTATTATTATTATTATTATTATTTGATTAGGACATTTTAAAAGTTGGTAGCAAATTAATCTAGCTCTAGATCTGACTTGATTTTTTCTTAGTTCTTAATCATAATGGCTTTATAAAGCTTGTTATACCTTAGATAGGCAGTGATTGGGTAGAAAAATATGAATCCAATTAATACGACAATTATTTAACCTCTATATTCAATGCCATCTAGTGCCTTTACTATTATAGCATTAACAGTAACCCATAAATATCCCAAACAAAGAGATCCATAAAGAGTGGAGATTTGTTCATAGTAAAATGGTAAATGTTTTAAATAATCTTTGATTATATGGCAGCTCATGAACACATGTAGAGCGAGAACAAGCCAATGGTAATTTTAAGTAGAAGTGTAATGACTCACAACTGTTAATATGATTCTGTAAATAGTGAGATACAATTCACCATTATTATCTCTCCTTGTTAAAGCATC
Source organism: Oxytricha trifallax (assembly GCA_000711775.1). Taxonomy (NCBI): domain Eukaryota; phylum Ciliophora; class Spirotrichea; order Sporadotrichida; family Oxytrichidae; genus Oxytricha; species Oxytricha trifallax. The sequence continues at coordinate 22,649 of ARYC01003775.1, forward strand.
AGTATGATAAGGCCTCGATTCATTAAATAAAAGTGAAATCAATACAGCTACACAGCAAAATAGGGCAAGACCAATGGAATATATAGCACACAAGAATGAATGCCTAGAGCTGTAGCACTCCAAGCTTTTATCTAAGAAGTGGAATCCTTACTCATCACATTCAAATATCGAAATTAAGAAATCAGTTGCTGGAATCACAAAGATCCAAAAGAATATCATGGACATCATTTGCAGCTACTTGATTGGAAAATTCATAAAGTATCTCCTGTTTCTTAAAGTAAAATCTACGATCACTAACTGTAATATATACATGCATGACTAAACCAAGAACGTGTTCATAAAGAACCAATACAAGTCAGTGCCACCCAATCTAATTACAGCTGGATAAATTCTAACGATATCACAAATATTTGAGACAGCAGAGTAGAGAGCCCCTCTAAATGGAAGTTTCATTATAGGTGATATAATTAAGTCGTAGATCTGCAGAAAGAGCACTAATATAAGAAAAGAGCCAAGCAACTTGTCTGTGTTTCTCTCCTTCGTAATTTAGTAGTAAATCTTGAAAAGCCTTATTTTTATTGTTTCTGATTTTACTATCTTGGTTTCTTTGTTATCCTTGGATCGGCGTTTTCGACTGCCTGATCCATGACCAGGCCTCTCTGAACCAAACTCATCATTTAGCTGATCGAAATTATTTTATTCTTGCATATTTAAATATATTATTAAATGAACTTTAGAAATCTAAAATTATGTTATATAAATTAATAAATTTTTCACTATTAACAATATCCTAATTTATTAGAATTTTATAATCTCTATAGACAAATTAATAATAGATAACTCAATAGAATTTAGAGAATATAAATTGCAAACAATTCTATTGTTAAGATAATTTATCCTAAAAAAAATGTATTCGCTTAATCAAATTATCATATATTATATTAATATATTATAAATTATCTTTTATGATTTTTTTCACATCAAGAGCGAAGAAATATTTTCTCTTTAAAAATGATAATGATAATGAAATAGTAGGAGTTGCATTTTAGAATTAAAATTAAATATTTTAGAAAATAATTTAAATAAAGAATGGACGATAGATCATCAATAACTTTTTTATTTATTCATATTCATTTTTATGTATAAATTTTTATTGGTAGATCATACTAAAACTCAGATATGGGAGGACAGCAAATGCCCAACGGTTAATAGTAATACTACGAAGGTCAATAAGAGCAATATGGCTCTCCAGATGGTAATGCATTCAATTCAATGATTTTAATAACTAAACTTAGGCATGTATTAAAACGAGGAAGATATTTATGGGGATGAGTTAGACGGTGAGGAAGATAGAAATGATGGACTTAACGCTCTTGTAATTCAATTCAATCACTACAGTTTCAAGTTAATTTACCAATATTATCATATAGAATTTGCAGTGGGTCATTGGAATCAATAAAGATATAGACTAGGGAGTGCATAATCTCACTACTGATTAAAGAACTGTAAGAAATCTATCATAAATTCAATGTCAATCACAAAATTGGTATTCTAACCATTTGTTTATAGGAAATATTTTATTCAGCTGCTCATACAGGTGTCTTATTCGATTATAAATCAAAGACTCAGAGACTCCTTCAAGGTCACTGCAATAGAATAACTGCAACCAGTTGTTCAGATGACAAGCGTTGGATCGTAACAGCAGACGGTGGAGACGATTCCATGCTTGTGGTGTGGGACAGTGAGTCAGGTACACCCATAAGAACCTACTTGAACCCTCACCCTAATGGTGTCAAGACCATTGACATTTCTCTAGACAATAATTACTTGGTGACTCTTGGAAACGATGAGCCACAAACTATCTCATTGTGGGATTGGACAAATGAAAAAGAGGAGGGGCCAATTGTCTCACTCTAATTCAAGTACACCGAGGAGTTTCAGAATTAACACTGGGTTAAATTCAATCCATCAGACCCCATGGAAATTGCTTCTAATGGCAAGGAAAGAGTTCTCTTTTTAAGTTGGGAACAGGGAGTTTACTAGAAAAAATAAACTTTTAAATATAGTTTATAATTAAAGTTTCAACTTTCTAGTATTACTCACCACGTATCGAGAAGAAAGATTTCTCAACTAAGGATAAATCAGAAGCTCATTTCACCAAGACTGTATTTATTCCAAATAAAGAATTATATAAAAAAATTAATTTTATTTAAATATATTATTTATATATAATTTAATAAAAATATCACCTTATTTACTTAATTATTGAATTCATGAATTTAAAAGATTTGGCAAATTATTTAATTTTTAATAAATTTAATCTTTTTAATCGTAATTCATTATTTTGTAAATAAATTTGGGAATTGTTATAAAAAATAGTTTTAAACAAATTATTATATTATTTTTATTTTATATAATCTAAATCAATCTATTATATTTCTAAACGAACTCTTTTATTTTGATTAATTAAAAAATTAAATAGAAATGGCAGTGACTGGTACAAATGCTGGTGACATTTTAGTATGGGACAGATCCCTAATCATAGAGGGAATCGGTGAATAAAATGAAAAAAGACTCATAAAAATTGTGACTTTTAACTAGAACAACTCCCCAATCAACATCCTAATGACAGTTCATGATGAATACTTGGTTTGTGGTAACTCTGATGGAACTATCAGATTCTATGATTTCCATTTCAAGGTGGTAGCTTGGTTTGAAGATATGAACTTTTCCACTATTAAGTCAATTTCCTTCTCTAAAACTGAACCAAAGCCATCAACTGACTTCCAGGATGACATTGATAAGACATTCAAGTGCAGTGACTTCCTAGTGACTGATGACTCTGCTTTGGTGTGCAAACTATGGTCAAGTATCTTTGAAGAGATTGATCCATAGAGAAAACGTGGAGAAATGATATTCTACGGCTTGAAATTATAAAATTTACTATTTAACCATCAAAAGTAAAAAGGTTTGTATAATTACCTAATTTATTTGATAAATCAGCAGTGTCAGCTATTGCTGTACATCCAAGAAGACCAATATTAGCAATAGCTGGTTATGAGAAATTCGTGTTACTCTGGGACTATCAAAAGAAGGGTGATCCCATTCTACACAATTACGAATTATTCAGGAAGGAAGAAACCAAGGAAAAGGATTCTAAGCAGCACTATTTCACCTGCATGGTATGATGGAATTTAATATGAGTATTTTTATATTTAACAATGGTATTCACTCCAGATGGTGATGAATTACTCATTGGTCAAACAAATGGTGTGATTTAAGTTATGGATCCAAATACTGGAATGTACAAAAAACTCTCTCAACCACTAAAGACAACAGAATTCAATATATATATATATATATATATATATATATATATATATATATATATATATAATATAAATAGTGATTAATATCAATAAAACTAGAATAATGTATTACTAAAACAGAAAGCTTAGTATCACCAATTACTCAGATGATTATGAGTAATGATGGATAATATTTTGCTACTATGGACAAAGCTTGCTGTGTTTGTCTCTTTAAAAAGGATCATCTTCAAGGTGACTCTTCAAAGCCAATCATTTATATAATTTATATTAATTCTATTTTATGAATATTTATCATATTCATATTTAAATTTATCCCATAAACTTTTATATTAAATTTTGAGTGAATAGAATGGCAATTCAATGGAAAGAAGAAGACCCACGAAGTAGAGATAACCTCAATTGCCTTCGGAGAATCTCTTGATGAAAACGAGCAAACTCGTCTAAGACTATTTTCAATCGGTAGAGACAGAAGACTCTTTGAGTATGATGTCTACGCTAGTAACTTAAAAGAACTCATTGTAACAAGCATGTTTAAAATTGAGAAGGAAAGCCATCCCACTGCCTGTATTTGGTATCCTAAGGTTGATACTAAGGAGGACTTGCTTATGACTGTTAATGATGACTACAAGATGAAGATATGGAATGTAAGCACCAAGAATAGTATAACATATTTATATTACTAAATTGATAGCAGAAGAACATGCTTAGGACCTACTTATGGTGGAGAAATAGTCAAACTTAAGAAATTAGACATCGATAATAATCCAGACAAGTTCTTGATCTACTCAACTAAGAAGAAGGTTATTGGATTGATTAAAATGCCACTAGACGGCAATCCAAATAAGACAATGGGTCTCATTGCCCATCCAAGTGAAGTTGCCGATATTAAAAATTATTAAGATCAAATGTAAATTTGTTTGATATATGTGCAACAAGTGATGGAAGATACATTTTCACTTGTGGAGGAGAAGACTTAGCAGTAAACATGTGGAGCGTAGATGTCAATCCCATTGATCAAGCCATCATAATGGGTGGTGAGGGTATTGAACCTTTCATCAATCTCATAGAAGGTGGTAGAGATGGTCAGACTTTCCAAGACATGAAGGACTTCTTCTACTACGCAATGATCAGAGCAAAGGATGAAAACACAACTAAAACAAGAAAGTTAAATGGAACAGTCCCCTTAGATGAACTGCCAAACCTTATGCGAGCCATGGGTTATTATCCAACAGAATAAGAAGTGACAAATATGAAAGATGAAGTTAAGTTCAGCAATTTTGCAGAGACAGGCTAGCATGTGAATGCTGTAGATCTTAATACTTTCATAAGATTGTTTGTCAACCACAGACCTGTTTATGGTATTGGCAAGAATAATATACAAGAAGCTTTTTAGGAACTATTTTCCAACAACGTAGACAAGATGAATGGAACCATTTCTAAAGGTAAGAACTACCATTTTTGTTTATAATTTACCTATAGAGTACCTATTGAAAATGCTACAGCAAGACGGTGAGCCAATGAGCGTTTAAGAACTAGAAGAAGCTTTGCATTTGCTAGTAGGTGACAGCAACTTCAAGACAGCACTTACAAGTGAAGTTACAGCTGATTATTTCGCTGAGGAGGTTCTTGGATTTGAAGAAGTTGAAGAGTTAGAAGAAGAAGATGGTGGTGCAGGTGGTTATGACGCACAGACAGCTATGATGATGGGAGGATCTTACTCATAGAATATGGGTATGGGTGGACTTGCTAATGATGTCATACCCGAGGAGGACTTATGAATAAAGCAAGCAATATATACTATCAACATTATGTATTTAAGTTTTACATTCCATGCTATCTTTTAAATTAGTCAAAGATTTGTTTGTAAAATAAGAAGATAAATTAAGAATTATTTAGTTAACAATAGTTGAAAGTTAATATAATAATTATTAATATAAAAATAGACATAATAATTAGATTAGTTTTAAATGTCTTATTAACAATTCCAGTAATTGAATCTAAAACAACTTTTTATTGACAATTCCACTTCTTTATTTTCAATAAAAAATAAACTATCAAGCACTTATTCAAATAAAACACAATGATTATTGGAAGCTCTACAATAGAATACCTCTAATAGAACTAACGACTTAATCTTTATGAATAATACTCTAAAGTTTTAAGTGAATAATAGTTCCTCGACTGAAACTACATAAATTAATAGTTCTGATCCCAGAGAAGGAAGCTCTGGAATATGTAATATTTTTACAATAATAAAATATATTATAATATATACTTAAATTGAATATAAGTAGAGTGGACATTCTTTATTGCAATTATAGCAGTTATAGTGGGCATTGTGGTTTTAATATTTTTCTGCTATAAATGCTGCAGTCTTACTCTTTGTGATGTCATCATGATGATATTTTGCCGCAAAAAGTACAAACATGTAATTTATGCTACTTAATATATTTTTCATTGCTATTGTGTTTATAATTATCCATAATGTAAAATCTGAACAGCTGAAATCATTTGAATCGACTACAACAAACATAAACACAACTTAAAACGACACGCAGGCAAGATAAAAATCAAGTGCAGATTTAAATTTCATTATGGGCTTGACAGATCATAAATCATCGCATATTGATAATAGATAGAAATACAGTGGTCAAAATATTAATACTCAAAACAATCAATAAACGACAGAAGAAAATCAAATTGATTAACGATTTATTAATGGAAAGTTTAAGAATAGCAGGGGTTTGAGACTTTAGAGTACTTCGTCAACTGTTGAGAATACATTCTATTAATTGATTTCTATATTAGTTATTGAGGTAAATTTCAATATTCTTAAACCTCGCAGGACATGAACTTAGACAAAATTAAAACATGATACAAATACAAGAGAACCCCTCACATTCAAATCTACATTAAAATTTGAATTCCTAAAATAACTAATAAAATCCTAGTAATTTGTTATCTTTAACCATAAAGAAACAATCGAAGACATCTCGCATGAAGAAACATTAATCAGATATGTACAACTAAAATCTTCACAATAGAGTTGGCAGATTAGAGGAAAGTAAAGTAGAGTAGAAAGTTGATAATAAGCATAAGAAACAATCAACTTAAGTGAAGAGATATCCATATCTACCACCCATCAAATGATAATTTAATATTTCACAATAAATATTAGTATTGTAAGAAAAGAAAATTTTATGGGATTATAAAATAAATGATTGTAATCAAGTACTTTTTACTTAAACATAATTATTTTTTAATTATTATTATTTGAAATTTTAATCAATTTATTTTAATGCACTTTACCTTTATTTTTTATTTTAGAGTAAATACTTTAGAATTTATTTATTTTTGAGTTTACTGATTTGAAATTAAATTACTTTTTTATGAAATTTAAATTTCTATTTTATATATTTTGGCTACTAATTTATAATAAAGTTCTATAAATTTAACAAACTAGTATTTTGAATCTAACTAAAGTTAGAGTCGCTAAGATATTAATAACTTTAAGAAAACACAATTTAATATATCCAATCAAATAATCTTTATTTCGCTAATTCTTAATAATATCTGTTTAAATATTCCTTTAAATCTTAAAATTTCAATTGTAATGCTATGCTAACACCTATCAAATTATACAATATTTTTATAAAAATCTTTTATTTTGAACTATTTTTAGTAGCATTTTTATACTTGTTAATAAATTTAATTTAAATTTAGTGAAAAAATTCATATTCGTGGATATTAGTTATAAATTATACCAGTAAGAGATACCTTTATAATTAATAAAAATAGAGATAAATGAATATCTTAGTAGTATTATCAATAGCTGTCATACAAGTGACTATGGCACACAGCATATATGAATTATGGGAGATTCCTATATAAAATATAAACAATGTTTTCTAAATTTATTAGTCACTAAAAAATTAAAAGTAAACATGATGATTACATCATATTAAATAAAAAAGGAAAAAATTGATAAAACTGGCAGGTTTTTAAAATTGCTAAATTATGGTTTAGATTCATAATTTTAATTAAAATTAATTATACTTATATAATTTTTAGTTCTCTTTATTATAACTAAGAGATTATCGGAACAATTATTTGAGTGTTGAATGATTTCAAGAATTAATTCAATTTCAATTTAATTTACTATTACTAAGAAAGAAAAAATCTACTTATCCAGGATAAATAAATGATTCTCTTATATATAAATTTTATCCTCTTCTTTTTGATAAATTTTTGTGGAATTATTTAATCTTAACAATAATCAAATATTTACTACTAATTAGAATTAGTTCATCAATCTTTGTAATGATGTATCAAAGTCATTATAAATAGGGATTTTTTTTAATTTTTGACATGTTAAGAAGAAAATATCTAGAAAATCTATCTCGCTTTCAAAAAGATTTTTCTACATCCTTTACAATTATTTTCTATAATATTTTTTTATTGAATTTAAAAATTTATCTTGAACTCCCCAATAACTATTAATATTAGATAATAAAACTCTCTTTATTTTTTAAAGTATAAGTAAACATTAATGAATCAATACCTTTAAAATTTTTATTTTTTATGAGTAGTAATTAGTTAAATTATTAGTTAATTTTTGAATCGCCTAGAAGATTCTTATCAGAAAGAAGATTCAAGGCATTCTCCCAGAACAAACAACTCAACATGGGAGAAAAGACTCTTGAACTCATGGGATGTCTAACTTCTCTTGAGACTTGGATCACTGATTTAAAGCACGATAAAGCTTATTAAGATCTCCCATTCAAAAGCCTCATTTAATAATGAAAATCTTTAATAGATTTTAAAACACGTATTAGTTATAAAACATCATAGTTTAAAATCATTCTTCCAGGGGCTCATCATGCTGGGTTACAACAAGTAAAGGCTTCACCTAAGTTTGTTAGTTTTTAGCATTGAAATAAATTCTGGAGATATGAAATCAATCCAGTAAGATAATTCAGATATACTCAGTATTTCGGAAAGGCTTCCCCTTAATATAAAGCAGCTTTGTTTACTGCATTCATGAATGGTGGAGACATTATTGATAAAATACATTAGAATAGGAAATTTGAGATATTTTAAATGTAGTATTAATTATTAATTATCATAACTGCCACTAATTACATTTATCACTAATACAAATTTAAATTAATTATATAATTATGACCAAAATTAAATAAATAAATATTATTTATATAAAATGTGCAAGTGTGCAAAAATATAATTATTAAACATGGGGTGTTGTGATTGTGCAAAATATTTATATTTAATTTTTTAAATATATAAAATGAATGACATTTTCATTAGTTTTCATCTGCTTCTGCGTCTCTCATGATTATTCCTCTGCCTTCTTGGTTGTCTATGTCATTAATAAATGTATCTTAGCTCAATGTACTCTCCTCCTCAGATCTGTCCAGTAGATAATTTGCTAGTTACACGGCATTGAACGGAAACAAATGTTTGCCGTATTAACCTTCCACTTTTGGCGAGATTATAAGGCATCTCCTCTCAAAGCAATCCTTATCCTCTGCACTCATTTTATTCCAGGGAAGTTCATTTGGAGTAATGATCGTGTAGTAGTCTTTGAAAAGAAATTAGGTTTCTCAGAATTTGATATCAACTGCGTTACCCTCCACCCTCTAGAAGCTTTTTCATAATGGGAATGTTGTATTTGTGGAAGAATCTTTCCATATTCATTTCATCGACCAGCACTATCTAAGGCTCTTTCGAAAGTTATCTTGTTTTAACGTGAAATCGGATTGCTCTAGGGACAAACTCGTCGCAGATAATATGGCATCGATCATTTTCAGTATTGTATCTTGCCAGTGTTTGCTGATCCGTAGAGCCACACACAGTGAATTTTCTTTTCCTCCCGCTTTAGTAATACTTAGTACAGAGCATCTGCTATCTCATAGAACCCCATATCTTTAGAATGTCATCTGTCACTTTATTGCTCTCTTTGAAGGAATGTATGTTTGTCAATACATAATCAAGCAACTGCTCTCTAATTGAATCTTTAGTCTTATTAATCACACCCAATGTGCTTTAGTATTTTATGTGTGTTATTCAGTTTCTACTGCTCCTAACAAATGTAAGCGAGGGCCTCCGGATCACTAAGATTTCCGAAAAAATAACTCTTTGTAAGACATTGATCCGTTGGCTATGTTTTACGCTATGAATTCCTTCACAAAATACTTTGAATTTCTTTTTTAGGGTATTTGTTTGTTCTTTTCAAGAACTTCTCTTGCGGCAATCTTTCCATATTCCATTTCCATCTCCTAAGCATTAACATATATGTGTTACAGTCCTTAGTGCTATTGAAAGAATTCCTGAGCTGTCATAGTTCATAAATCAGTTATTTTGAGGCCTAATTTACTGAATAGCTTGTTCCCGCCTCTCTTCTTTTTATTAAAGTATTCCCTGTTAATTTCCTTTGAATCTTTAGTCATCTTTATGTGAAAGTATGTTTTTTTCTTAGAATCTACTTTAAAGACATTTACTTCCGAGATACTCGGCTTGTTTAACTTAAGCTGCTTATCAAATTATTCGATAATATTTAGCTTTGGAGATCCCTCGATAATCAGGAAGTACTCTTATCTGTATTTATAATTTTTCTAACTTATTGACTTTTCTTCAATTGGACTTTAGCAACTGAAGTTTTAAGCAGAAAGATAGTCAATATTTTCAATATTTACTTTGTGAAAATATCATTCATTTTATATTATTAATATAATTAAATATATATATTTTTGCACAATCCCCATTATTCAAAAATAATAAGAATTTAAGAGAAATAATTAATCTTCAGATAAAAAATCATTAAATTAATATATAGTCATTATATAAACTTTATAATAGTCATTGATCATTACAATAACAAACTAAATAAAAAAATATATTTAAATTTTCTGTTTTGTGTGAGGAATGTTAATCTCTATTAAATTAAACGTTTTAAGATTAAACTTGCATATATTAATATATTTTGAATTAAGCAGATTAAATAAAAAATCTAGTTTAAAAAAGAGATCAGAGTTTTTAAAGATGACTATTAAGCGGATATCGGTATAATTAAACCCATTTTATTTATTAAGCGCGGATATGCTCTATAATTTAGGAGTTATAATGTGATTTAATTTAGAAATCAAAGCTAAAATTAGAGCGGATATCCGCTCTAAAAAAACTAGACTAATTCTTAATTTTCTTGTTTGACTTTTTATCTGCGTTAAGTTTTTAATGAATTAATTGAAGCACCTTTAATTGGTGACTACATAAGTTCATTGTGTTACTCATGTAATTTTATGACAAAGATGACTAGGGGTTATCATCAACATAGTCTTGCTTGATTGAAATCTATTTGATCGACTAGGTTTGACAACTCATCCAGAGATAACCATAAATTTTAATCCTTAGTCATGAAAAGGCGTGGATAATTTTTTTTATGTGCTAATCTTCATTAGGACTATAGCCGATGATCTCACAATTCACGAGAAACCTGTCTTAAGACTAGATGTCGACATAGAAATTCCTGTTTATATACGAGTGCACTATAATTGATGCCACACTGTATGAATCAATCATGGGATTACCTATGGCAAACTCACCACTTATTGGAGAGTAAAGTCTCTTAGAATTTTAGGATTTAGTCTTGAGGTTAGTCATCAGACTAACTCGCTCAAAGTTTACAATTCTCAAATCTTCGGAGTTGGAGTCCACAACAATGTTGAAAAAATTCAATCTTCTGTTGACATATCCAAGTCTGTGGATCTCCTGAACTCCGTTAATTAACTTTCTTAAGAATGATTATGTTAAAACTGGATCATAGCATATCCTCTAGTAATCGCCAAAGTTATAAGGGTAGAAGGAATAGACTAGTCCGATATGACCAGGAGCTTTGACTAGATATTTAAGGGGAATCACATTCATCAGCTACTTCTAAGAAGCAAGTTCGGAAATGGCATATTCATTGCTCAGCTTAATTTGCTAGTCCTGCATGTGATGGAATTGAATATCGTTGTAAAGTCTGTAAAATTTATCTTTGTAGCATAGAGTGGCATAGTAGTGCATTCCCAAATCAGCGACTGGGGTTCTCTTTTCGACAAGTTATCTTATCGAAGCATAGAGTGGGATCATGAAATGGCGATTGATTCAAAGTTTCTAAGATAGTCAAAACTCAATTGACCAACTCCATCCCCAACTCATCTATTTTAATCGTTAGCTTGGGACTATTGTATAATATTATTTCTCGAAGTTTAAGGCTCATCATCAGGAATGACAATAGTCTCAGGTGACTATGCTTATTCAGGTAGTCTCTCTTAGTCCTCATCAATATCGCTCAATGAAGAAAGGCTTGATTGAGAGACTTTTCTTGATTAAACCTGAGCTCAATTCCCTTTTAAGTTATTTCCCTCTTTAACAAGTTAACTAGTAAGTGCCTGGCAATCTTTGTCATGTCTATTCAAATTACTTTTATTTGCGAATACTCGATTACATGAATGACATTGGTACTTAGCATCATTTATTTTGTTGCCTTTCTTTTCACTTTTATGACTAGGCATGATTGTCTTTTGACTAAGTTTTCTTTTCAAACCACAAGTTTGTTAAATTTTTGAATGATCATCTTTCTCTGAATCAGATTGCTAAGAGCTGCCCTCAGAACGCTAAGAATGCAATCTTTTAAGCTGCTTAGTTTTATAAACAAACATAATCAATTTCCCTATTTAATATTTAAGCAAATAATTATTTAAATAATTAATATGACCACAAATTAATTAAAATAGTCTAATTAAGAATACAATTAATCTAATCATAATTTATATCAAACATAAAAGGATTTTTGACCTAATTAATTTTCTTAGATTCAGATTTGTCTTGATCAAATACCACTGATCAAATGCTAACCCCAGAACCTAATCATTCATTAAGTAAGTAATTAGAATTTATACTAAAACTTATTATAAACAAATGAAGAATTATTATTTGCTATTATTTCTCAAATCTACCCAAATAAACTTACTTAGTCCTATATTTAATTAAGACTAATCATATATCAAATTAAAATAAAGACTATTTAATAATTAAATTAATAGGATGGATGACTATAGTCTTGAGAAGAGATTCGCGAAAGCGAAGAGCTAGTTTAGAGGTTTATATCCAAAGATGACATCTATCGGTACATGACTTAGCATCGTAATATAACTTTGTCTGATTTTATTTTTTTGTAGTCAATTTGTTCCTCCCTAATTACTAATCGACCCGGATTGCGTTCTTAAGATCGATACTCAATGGGTCGAAAAAGGCATTGAAAAAAGACTAGATTCACAGCATGCAAGTCCCTTTTTTTCAAGAGCTCTCCGTTAAAAACTTATTCAGCGATGCTATATCAGATGACCTAGTCTCCTAATACATGCCATCCTTAGATCAGAATTCAGGTCAACTTCCTGAACGACATTTTTTCTTCTCAATCCTGGGAACTGTTAAGCCTGACTATCTAAAAGCAGTAGTAGATCATGCCCATAAGGTACGCTATAACGAAGGTGCTCAACAGTCAGAGCAAAACGGAATAGAAGTTACTCCAGAGTGGTTTGATGATCTCCTCAAGCACCCCTTTGTTTCGAGTAAGGCTTGTTGAGTTTAATTCTTATAGAGAAACCTAGCAAAGCAATATATTTGATGAAGTAGAGATCAAGACTAAGCAGATAAAAATCATCAAACAAATCCTTTGAGATCGCCTCAAGACTAATAGGAGTTAGAAGACCACCTTTGCAGGTTCAGGAAGAGAATAAGACTATCACTAATAGGAAGAGATTGGCAGATGGAACTATGCAAATAATCAATATTTAACAAAGGACCCATAACCAGCAGAATCAAGAGATGATGATTTAATGATTAGGTTATATATAGTCATTAAGCTTTAAGAATTTCTTATATTCCTTAATTCACTTAATTAATTATTGTCACTTTGTCTACTTGCTCAATTGAACTTCTTATACATTGCTTTACTCTAGGTCTTTAATTCCCATTTAACCTTCTTAACATTTCTTTCTTGTATATTTGCTTAACTGTGTAAAAATAGCTTTCAATTCCATTATATTAGGGTGAGTAAGGAACACAAAAGATGGGAGTAATCATCAAATCTATCATGCAATCACGAGTGATCTTGCTTCGATGCACTGAGCGGTTATCCATAAATACAGCTAGTCTTTGATGAGGGAACTTTTATCTCAGCTCAGTTAGATGCTAGACAAATTCAGGATTTCGCACTGACCTCTTGAATATTCTATAATGCACTAAGCCCAGTTCGTTCGAGATTGCAGCGAGTAATGCATAAGTAATGATTTCAGATCTTCGATCCTTGAGATACGGATGAGAATAGGTCTTGGCCCATGATCGACTAAGCTGAGTCGATGGAGAGAAAATGGCCTCATCAACGAAGAAATATCATGGCACTTGTTAAACTTCATTGATGAAGGTTGTTTTGATCATTATTTTTAGGGCATTTAGCTTCTCAATCGGAATCGACTCACTTCGCTTGACTAGTTTAATAGTCTTGAATTTAATCCCCTAACTTTTGTATAGTCTTTATAAAGTTGAAGGACTTATTCTCGATTCTGGGTACTATCTGTGAAACATAACTACTCGTTCTCTCAATGAAAGCCCAATCCAATGCTGAAGAGTGTCTGCACTGATGAGATACTCAAATTAGTCTAGTCTAAGACTACGAAATCTTTGAGGAGTTAGTCATTTTCAATTAGTCGTAAATGAACTACTGCATGACTATAGTCTTCGCATAGTCCTCGGGGCTAGTCCTGAAATTTAACTATAAGATTTTGGATCTAAGATTTTTTAAAAGAGAATTTAGAACTTTCAAAAGACAATGCTAACTTTCGAATGAAGTTTTAAGCAGCTAATACACAAATTTTCATGAGATAGTCCTAGGATCTTAATTAAGGTAATGTTTAATATTAGAACTAACTTGAGGCTATTAAGCTATTTAATAAACTACTAAATTAGTAAAGATAAATTTATTGATACTATTTAATAATAAAAAGCTTGAATAGCTGTTTATTAATTTGAAATTAATCTGTCTCTTAAATTCTTATTATTTTTGAATCATGGGGAATCACAACACCCCATGTTTAATAATTATATTTTTGCACACTTGCACATTATATATAAATAATATTTATTTATTTAATTTTGGTAATAATTATATAATTAATTTAAATTTGTATTAGTGATAAATGTAATTAGTGGCAGTTATGATAATTAATAATTAATTCTACATTTAAAATTTCTCAAATTTCCTATTCTAATTTATTTTATCAATAGTGGAATTCCATAACAACTCCAAGATAATTTCATTAATCTCATATCTATTACTCAAGTGTTATCCCTCGACTAGCTATATAGATATTATAACAATTGTATTATAGCTGTATTTATTTAAAGTAACTCCTATAAATGTAATTCAAGATATTTCATTTAAGAATTATTGCTATTGAAGTCTGGTGTGAGATACTTGGACATGAGATTGACTGGTGATCTTTCAAATGGAAACATAGTCTTATCTCACTTGTTTTTATCAGATCACAAAGCTTCAGATTTCCTTGAGACTTTAAACACTTTTATGACAAACAATCCAGGTGAAATCGTTATACTTCATGTCAGAGACGAATTCCAATCTGATTTCAATTAATTATATAATTAATAAGGTTTTATTTCACAAGACCTGGATTCAATGTAACTAAAGCATAGATTGAAGCTTTGATCACTAACTACATAAGAATATTTATTAAATAACATTTCAATTAATTCCAAAATGATATTATAAATAATTTTAACATACATTGATGAAACTTTCATTTTAGATTCCTCACAAGTTGATTCTCCAATCAAGGACATCCAAGGAGGAATATTCTTGACTGGTGATTTCCCATTTAGTTAAAAAAAATTTAAATATGATATTAGTTTAATTAAATTGAGAGTATTATGGCAAAATATATAAAATTATTTAATTTAATAGAAGAATGAAAATCATATTTTTAATATAAAAGATATTTTTTTTAAGAACTTGTTAAATTAAAGCTTGGAGTCTCATTAGACAACTAGTTATAATGCCCGATGTATCATATAATCATGGGATTAAGTTTAATTGCTATAATTTAATGATTTAAGTTTTTTAATAAGTCTCAAATATCTAGTACTTATAGCCTCAACTCTGTCCTAAGCTAAACTTTATCTAAATCAAATAATAAGTAAATTTCTAATAAATTTAAATAATAGCCATATAATTTTGGTAAATAAATATCATATTAGGAATATTTAGAGATATAAATTTAATTTTACAACTCAAGATATAAATATAGTAATTTAATGGAAATATTTGTCTGTTTTTGAAATTTTGTCAATTTACTAATTAATTCTTTAATCGTTAAACTTTCTATTAACAGCACTATCAAATTCCTCTTAAATAAATAATTCCATTAATTAAATATCTATATTTAGAAAAAAATTGTTTAATCATTGTAAAGTGTCGATTAGTTTATACCTCCAAATTATTATATTTAGATTGGTCAAGTTTTATCAATTATATTATAAAGATATTTTGTTTAATATATTGAATCAAATTATTTCACTAATCAAATATACTTGAGAAAAATATAAATTTAATTAATTATAAAGTATTAATTTTTTAATATACTATATAAAATAAATAAAATGTCTTTTTATATTTTATATTCAAGTATATAAAATTTTGCTTTTAAATTAAAATTAATGATCATTAAGTTTTAAATTTCAAATATAAACATAGGATTTTATATTATATTAATAGTAAATTCTTACTAATTAGATACAACATTAGATACTATTCAGTTTACAGATCCATGGCCCATTACTTTTGCATCAACTCCTCTTTTTAAAAATATATATTAAATTATTTTGTAAAAAAAAGAAAGATCATTACATTATTTTATGATCCTTAGTCAGTCATTGATAATATCTTCACATATTTTAATTATTTATTATATAAACATATTTAAACAATGAAGTGAAGTAAGATAGTATAGATGGGGTAAGCAGAGTTGATCCCTATGTATAAAATGTTTTATAAATAAAAATTTCTCAATTATTTGCTTTTATTTTATATTGCCAATTATAATTGTAACTTTGACAAACTTAGAGATCGCCACAAGTTTGAATTTCTATCTCTCATATCCTTCCCCAGGTCAATCATGACTAATTTTTTATGTTAAATATTTTAAGAATTAATTTGTTAACAAATAAGATTATCTAAGAAATAAATAATTAAGCTCTATATAATAATTATGAAAGACAATGATTTTATTAAATTTTTAATATCATTAAATTAGAATATGCATTATTAATATTTTAATTAAAATAATATAATGTATAGTTAAAATTTTAAATCATCATGCATGTTTATTTAATTTATTATATATCTTTTAATTTTGAAGTGTTTTAATCAAATATTAATTTAATTTTATTGAGATGAATACACTTAAGCCCAATTAGATGTTCTTGACCCAGGCAACCTTTTGAGAAAGGCAGACATTTCAAACAAACTATTCCTTGATAGCGTCAAGTCACAAGTTAAAGATTCATAAAATTCATTTTATACATAATTTATCTAATGAAGATATTTATATATCTCAACAGATATTCTCTTTAATGAAAAAAATTAAATTAGAAATAAATGAATTTAATGTTAAAATGTGTTCAATTTGCTTAATAAAACCAATGTATTGTTTATTATGGAATTATAATATTTTATTAATAACTTATTAATATTTGAGTGATTATTCTATCTTAAACATAATCAATTCAGATAAAATCACTCCAGAAGTATCAATTCAAATTATCAATCTTAATCAAGAACTAAGAGGGTTGATTGGACAGTGATATTAGAATAGAAAATAGAAAATGATTTCAATCATTTCGTAAAAATTAATTTCAAGATAATACTTTTTTAATATATTGATTTCTTGATAAATTTCTGATAAAAAAAAAATAATTTAATTTAGAAAGTTCCATCTTTAAAAAAATATTAAAAATTTTTTTAAATTATGTTTAGAAAATTTAATTTTTTAAACGATTTACTTTTTTAATTATAACATGTAAATTCAATATTCTAATAAAAAACATATTTAATTTATATCTTAAAAATATCATTTAATGATATCGAAGAAAGAAAGAAATCAATTGAAAATTAACTAGCACAATTTTTATAATTCTTAATGAGCAAAAGATTTCTATTAATTCAAATCATTAAATTATAGATTATTCCTAACTTTATACTAAAGCAAATAATTATGTGGAAGGAATAACAACTTATATTATTTTTTTATAAATAGGAAAACAACAAAATTATACTGGATATATTTTTATCAATGAAATAACTGTATTAAAGATATTACTTTTCTATATTTTTATATCAAAGTAATTGGCATTTTTATATTATAATCCTTTGCTAATAATTTTTATTATTCAAAGTTTTCACTTATTAAAAAGTTATATAAGAAAATGTTTTGAATTTATTACATATTTTAAAGCTTTTATATTTTTATATACTTTATTAGAAAATTTGCATCATCTAATTTATCAAATATCAAAGAATTTATGTGGTTGTATAAATTAAATAATTCATCAATTTTATTAAATTTAAGTAGCTAAAAAATGAATATCATCAATTGAACTTATAAATTCAAAGTTATTCCCTATTTTTTTAAGCAATAAAACAAAATTTTAATCTTCCTTAAACTATCTTCTAAGATAGCTAAAAAACCTACCTGAGTCTTAGTATTTCTTGTAGTCTAATTTAAACGATTATCCCAGTGTTACTTCAATTACTATAATGACAAGAGAATAAAGGTCTTGTCTAATGTCTGACATTTCCAATTCCTTGATATCGTTGGGATGTTGATACAGTGTCAGAGGCATTTAACTTATTTAAGATTTGAAGTCTATTGATGAGGCATGAGCAAAGTTAGTTAGGATAATTTAGGGATTCTCTTGTGACTTAATCTTTATGTTTTGTGGGGTGAGGTACCTATGGGTTATTCCCAGTAAATGAAGCCCTTTATAGCTTCAACTATTGAATCTATTAACAACATCTTCGATTTTATATTGTCTAGCCGAATTAGCGATAATGGTATAACTCTCTCACATTTTTACATAAACATTATTATCATCAAAGCATAATCCAATAATGCAATCAAGATAATCAGCTTGATTTCCTTGAAATAGACTCATTAATTTGAATTCATTCAAGAGTCTTGTCACTTTATTTAAGTCTTAATTCAAATCTTATTTCCAGATAAATACGCAAGTCTCCATCTAGCTGATTAAACTCATTTTAATCATAAAAAAGTACTCCCATTTATGAGGAAATTTCAAAAACAGCTTTTGGTTACCATTTGACAAAAGCCAGTAAAAGGTTTAATTAGTCCTTCTCATTCAATTCTATAATTTATTTAAATTTTTATGGCTTAATTATTCCAGTATTACAAAACTTTCTTCTATATTAAAGTTGAAATTTTCATTTAAATTCAGCATTATATTTGCTTATTATGAATTTAAAATTTATGAAGCCAGACTGGGAACATCTACATAGTTACTTGACGAGTGTTTTGCATTGATGAATTCAATCAACTTGATTGTCTAAAAGAATTCAATATATAAATATTTAGTACTATGTTAGAGTATCGTGCCAAAGTTAATTCTTCTGAACTGTGTGAACATAAATGAAAGCAAAATGTTGAGCACTCAATTCTTATTGCTGGCACACCGCACATCATATTTCCTTATCGCTTAAGCTAGGAAAATGAACCTTAGTTTCTAGAGTGAACTATTTTATGCCTTTTTAATTCTACTGGAGTGTACACTTATTTGCAAATCCCACATTTTGTGATTTTTTTAGATTTTTGTTTTGTGTTTTTGCTCTACTCTTACAAATATTGATACATGTTTCCAAGTATTCTTTATAAAGTTTATGCTTTCAAGTTACAACTTTTTTTCCTGTCAATAAATGTTTATGTATAAAAATATTACCAATAAATTTTGTTTTAGAATCTTCTGAATCCTAAGACGAGCTTGACTTTGAATAGACTGATGACAATGAAGATGATTCCATATTTAAATTTTGAGTAATTTATTAATTAAAAGTTTATATTAAATAGGTTAATTTATGTTAACTAAAACAATCTTAAAATTGTGGTAAAAAAAAATATTACTAAACCCAGACCCCTTGGTACATAAAGTTTATGTCCCCTATTTATCCCCAGGGGACATACGCTATTTCAATGGAAGAGTTCTTGGGTTTAACTTTTGAAATTTTTTAACTTCAAATAAAATCACAATCAATCATACTTAGATAAAGTAATATCATTTGTTTGGAATATAGGATTTGAACAATAAAAATGTGTAATAGCACTCATACATAACTTTTGTTGCTATTTTTTATGTTCCTAAAAGTTATTGCGTCAAATTACTTCAGACAAAGTAAAACCTATATAGTAAGTATAACCAATAAAATTTGATTAATATATAGTAAAAGAGAATTAAATTAAAGGACTTAAACTTTTCATTCCTACTAAAATATTTAAGTCTGAAGTATTTTTAATTAAATTCATATCAAATAGACTTACAAGGCTAATGGAAAGTAACAGGAATTTCGTGAACATAAACATTAAGTAGCTGGAGGGACATCTGAATACCAAACAAGACTGGTCGTGTCACTTCAAATATTCATGTAATTTTCTTAAGTTAACTACTTTAGTGGGATATCACATGCCTAGTTTTATAAAGACTACTTTGATGTTCATAAAAGATGTATTGAGCTGCAAGAAAGAACTCATAAAATCTGCAGACATAATTTATGTCAATGTTCCTAAATTCCAGAGCTTCCTGTAGCAAATATTTATAACCTAATTAAAAATAATGAAGCTGTAAACAAACTAGGAATTTATGAAGACATAAAGGAGCTACCTGACAAGCACTTCTTCTTTGGAATACTAGGTACACTAAAGAATGAGTTCATTACCTAGCTTGTCGAGAACCAGCAGAATCTTAGAAACACAGGCTAAGCTGATGAAGAATAGAAAGAAACAATACAAATTAATGAAGAATTACTCAAAGAAATTCAATCTATTTCCAGATACTCTAGTAAGTTATAAATACATAAATTTATGTATGCTTTATTATAGAAAAGAAAGGAAAGGCAATATCGATGTTAGAGATCAGTTCTTTAGGGATGAAATAGGACAAAAATGGAAAAGATTTGAGATTGTTTCAGAAATAAAGAGGTCTATGTAAATACAGCAACATAATTAAATTTTATGCACATAAACAATGACTCATAAAATATGAAAAGCCCACCAGGCAAAAGAATGCAATTTAATATGTGACATAAATTAATTTTAATAACATAAAGTTTAAGTCAATTAATTATTTATGTCTTATGTAATAAGCACACTTCATATCTAAGCACCTTCTTTCACTATTTTTGCAATATTTTGTTTGAATTTATGCTATAGATTTCTCCACAAAGAAATAGTTTGTTTATTATTCACCTTAAAATCATGTTGACATAAAGTTTATGTATAATGTTTCTTTACTCTCGAAAAAACCATTTCTTTGCAATTATACTTAGATGAGTAAGGGCTATTAAAAACCAACTTCCATCCATATTTTTAAACTTGCTCTTATAATAACTTCGAATGATGAGCTCTTAAGTTGTATAAGAATATTGTTAATTACTTTACCTCATACCTATCTCAAAGTTTATCAATCAGAAGTTAAGAATCTGAGAGCTTAATTGACCTCTACTTTATAATAAACTGCTCTAGTCCATACTTTCCACTTATAATGACAGTAGCTGCTAACGTATCAATACAAAGTCCCTCTTTATTTAGTACTTGGTTTTCATATTTACTTGACCAAGATTTTATTCTTACACTCTGAGCTTTAAAAATAGTTTCATCGAGATAGAAGATGTTTTCATCCTTTTCTGACATTTTTATTAATTAAGGGTATGTTTATTACTAAATGTTTAAAATATTTTACTTCTTTTTTTCAGTTATGAAATAGTCTGACCTTGTGCTTTTGAAACTTATTCCATGAGCCTTATATATTCTGTAAAGCTGTTATTTAGTTACTTTCTTTTCCGGAAAAGTCCTATGAAATAGCAGAGCTCTCTTTTATAACGATAACTGCTTTTAAGCTTATAAAGTATATCTTGAGTCCAAGTATTCCAAATCAAAATGATCTAATTTAGATTGTTCTTTGTATTGTTACTTTTCATTATCATTTTAGGTTTTTATTAGTTTTATTATTCTGTTGATTAAGCTTTCCTTAAATCCTGTAACTTTTCTTATCTCTTTAATTTTCATAAACAACTTAGAATCCTTGCTATACTAATTTTGTCCAAATCTCAAAAGTCTTATAAGCTTAATATTGTCTTCAGAAAAATACTTTTAGTACTTGATTATTTATATTTTAATCAATTAATTAATTTTTACAACCAACCTAAATTCTTTGATATTTGATAAATATATGCATTAAACTTCTTCGCTCTCAGAATTTCGAAAAAATATCCAGGTAACACATGTTTGCATGCCCAGAAAGGTGCGATGTCACGTTAACATGAAATATAAAGTTATCATAATATTTAAATAAAATTACTTACTATAAACATTATAATATATACAATTTCAAGAAATTTATTAATTAGCTCTAGGAAATTAAATTTTTATTAAATAAAAAAAAGTTGAAATTTATAAAATAATTTAAACATATATGATTGTATATTGTTTACCTTACATATTAGTTTCTTAAATATTAATTAAACAATAAAAGTTTTGATTTTATTCTAACATTATGGTTTAACTTAACGAAATTTATTGAACAAGAGAGTAAATTGACTGTTAATCATTTGATTGAAGTTTCTTTAAAAGCACGAATTTTTTAAAATAAAATAAAGAAATTACTAATTCATTCTTGATTTAGAAAATAAATAAATTTTATTTGATAATTTTGGAGACATCATCATAAAAATATTTAACAAAATTACTATAATAAATGTGATTTGTGGATTTCTATAAACTTTTAAATTTTATAGATTGTGCTTAAAATTACCAATTTAAGAATATGCTAAATTTAAATTAAACCTATAAACTATTAATACATGTATTATTCCTCATTATTGATTAAATACAAAAGATTTGGAAATCATTAAAATATTTATCAATAAAAACTGAATAAAATTACACTTTATAAATTAATATAAATATAATAGAGAATAAGCTAATTAAGAGGTCTTAGCATTTGTAATCAAATTGACATTATTATGCGCTTAGATGTTTTATTTATTTTTATAAATTTAAAATTACTTTTTTTTTAAGATTAACTTATTGATTAATAAAGATTATTTTTTTTTATTTCCATACTTCAAGCAAACAATCTTGTTAATTTTATTTTTCGAAGTTTTTCTGTTCAAAATTAAAAATTTAAAGAAAATGAAATTCTAATAATTTAAATGTGAATATTAATGGTCAATAAAAAAAGAAATTATTTACTTACATAGAGTTTAGAAGATTAGAATATCTTACTTTTAGTGCTGCGATATTTTAGTCGTGTTATACAACTTTCCATTTATAATGAATTTAAAATTTCTTTACTTCTTATTTAATTTCGTTTATTTGTTTTATTAAACTTTTTTTTTTATATTTAATTACTTATGATCGATATAAGTTTAATTAATAAGTATAACTGATATATTTTAGAGTTATATAAGGCCACTTAATTAGGAGATTATTAAACTATTCTAATTTTTACCAAAAGATTACATATTTCTGATGACACTTCTTAGAGATATAGCTATACTTAAAATGGGGTTATTAATGCTGTCGTTATCAATCATGTAGACTGTCATGAGTATCAGTGTAAACCAATCATTAAATTTATTAATTTGTACTCTACTAAATCTAGTGTAATTTATTCTAAAAGAGTCTAGTGTAATTTAATTTAAATAAGTAGTGTATCAATATGATTTTTTTTATTAAACAATAAAATAATATATTTTTATTTGAATAGCAAAACATGAATAATTAGATAAGATTTTTAGCAGAAATGAAATCAAGAGAGCTAACATAGGAAAAAGCAAAATTAATGGAAGATGTAAAATTATTTGGGTCTCTAAGCTCTCTTTAAACATGGATTACAGATCTCAAAAATATGGTATATTGATCATGAATTTTTGGAATGAAAATAATATTTGAATATATATAATATTACAGAATAAATCATTACTATTAAGATTGAAGTTTAAATGGGTTTAAATGATGAGATATAAAAAGAAAATCTCTAAAATTTGGAATAGTAGGACGAATAATGACTCATTTTTAGTAAAAAGAATCTTAAATTATAAATACTCTATTTGTAATACTCAAATTTTATAACTTAACTAGTTCAATTTTATCTAATTAATAAAAATTTAGTGTTTTGAATGTGCCAGCACTTTATTGACTATATATTTAACAAAGAAAATATCAAATTTAAGAATAGTCTTAAAATAAGATCATTATAATAGCGATTATCACGTTTGTTGAAATGAAATTTTTTTAAGAATCATAAAAAATCTTATAAAATTTTACAACTAAATAACATGGGGATAGATTTAGAAATTAGTCTGTGTTTTTTAATTTTATTTTAATTACATATTATTAAAGTGTTTAATGAATAAATATTGGCAGTTTATCATTCTAAAATCAATAATTTTTCCTAATCTTTTGTTATTTATCAATACTACTAAGATCTCCCTCTCAAAAAAGATAATAAAAAATTGGTAATCCCTCTTAAATCACTACAATGTATTCAAGATATATTATTAAATTTATTGAATCATTAATTTTTTTCAGTTTAAAATCCATGGAAAAAAACTTCTTAATAAAATAAAAAGTGAATAAACTTTAAATTCTCAATATTCTAATATATTTACAAATATAATTTGATAATTAAAAGTTGAATTCAAAAATATCTTTTCATATTGCTTTGTCTAATTATTGATAAATATAATAACATCAATAATATCCACTATCCTAAAATTTACAAACTTTCTTAAAAAGAATTTAAATGAATTAGTTTTATTATTTTTTTTTAATAGATAATAATACCTGGTGCTCATCATGCTGGATTATAACATGTCAAAGGATCTCTCATGTATAAACTTGGTCTTTTCAAAATCTTAGGGGTAAATGATTTTTACTAACTCTCTGAAGATTTTCAAAATTAGTTTATCGATTTGATATCGGTTTCTCAACTCTCCTCTACTAAAGAACTATATTAAATTGTTTCTAAATTTTTGTGAATTAAATGCTCTACTTATTAATATTATAACTTAAATTAATAATTTGATAAACTATTGGAATAAGGAGTTAGATACTTAGACTGTAGACTCACAACTGATCCAGACTCAGGGGAAATAGTAATTTCAAATCTGTTCTTATCAAATCATCTGGTATCAGACTTTTTGAAAGATTTAAAAGCTTTTATGACCAATCACCCTGATGAGGTAATTATTCTTGATATCAGGGATGATTTCTAAAATGATTATTCAAATAAATTACTGAATAATATAAAAATATTTTAAGGAATTGCATATTAAATTTAAATTATCCAAGGCCAGGTTATTCAGTAACTTAAGCTGAAATAGATTATTAAATATCTTTGTACATTTAATTCTTATTTTAAATATGTGATTATTAAAATCAAATTAATTTTTCTAGGGGTATTAATCTGCTCAAAAAATTTCCTTTTCAAACTTTTACAATGCTTGAAATCTTCAAGAATTTAATACAATTAAATAAATATATTTTAACTATTTTTATATCAACTATTTATATCAAATTTGATAATCCAAAACACTTATGATTAATCAATTTAAATTCAGCATGTTTTATTATATTTAATATTTGCTGAAAGCATTATTATTGAAATAAAAGTTCATATTAAACATATTCTTATGTTTGAACCCCACAGATTTTTAAATTTAAGTATAAATTTAGGATTCTAGCTAGTATATTTTTCAATTTTTCATCTTGTCTGAATTAAATTTATTTTTAAAACTATTGCTCAAATAATCCTATAATTTTAGAGAGCTTAAACAAAAAAAATTAAAATAGAGGTTTATTAGTAACAGAAAGTCTATCTTATTGATAAATAAAGGAAAATTAATGCATAAATGTTGTAAAAAATGATGAAAACTGAATATATTTTATTATGAAAGTTAAAAACTATAGCATAATGCTAAAATAGTTGGCAAAACTTCAAAGAATGAAATAATAACTCATAAATAATACAGAATTGAATATAAATTTACTCTTTTATTAAATTTTGTAATTTATTTTCATTTACTTGTAAAATCATATTATACCATAAACCAATTCTATAAAAATTTTAGGTTTAATTCATTCATCAATTTATTATATCTAAGTTCTATATTGATACTGTTCTTATCTCATGAACAAAATATATAGTATATTATTGATGATAATCTGATTTTGGATCCTATTCTTCTCGATGAGCCAATCAAGAATGTAAAAGGTGACATATTTTTAACTGGAGATATGTCATTGTTATTTAGTTACAACAGAGCTTATTACATTGATGATTGGCCTACTACCAATGACCCAGCTCCTCAATATATACATTTTATATTTACAAAAGTTGTATCGAAATTTAATTTAATAAATTATGTTTTTTCTCAAACAGTTGTTGAAAATGTGTTCTCATATTTAATATATATATATGATTTATAAATTTGCATATGTGAGAAACAAAGAAATATAGGATCTCATAACAATTATAAACAGAGTGGATCCTTACGTATAAAAATTAAATTTTACTTTAATAATATATATTTATTTAATTAATGTTAAAATTAGTTATATCACCTTAAAATGAGGATATTAAGACAAGTTTTCAATTTCACTTCCACAATCCTGACGAATAATAAGTATATTCAGATGAAAAAATCGCATTGATAGACCCAGCAAACTTACTCAGAATGGCAGATATCTCAAATTAGAAGTTTCTTGACAAAATCAGATCCGTTGTAAAGGATTTAACAAAAAATTATGATAAAAGATAAATTATAAAATTTAAAGTTTCATTTATTAACAGAGTGACAAGAACTAATAGAAATCTATACAAAAATAGTGGGGATGGGAATATAAAACTCAAAATATATAATTATAAAAATACAATTTTTTATAAAAAAAACTCGTTCAGTTATTTGAGAGTTTAACTTTTGGAATAATAATATCAAGAAAAACACATAGGGCAAGGAATTTTAATTTATTATCCTTTTTTATCATATTTTATAATTGATTGTTTACATAGATTTTTTTAGCTGAAGTAAATTAAAATTAAAATTATACCTGTTCCAATATATTTTTAAAATTATCAAACTAATTGTTTGTTTTTTATTTACTTAACTTTTTTCCCTTAATAAATTAATTTTGTAAAACTAACCTTAAATTAAAGCTTAATTTTATGGAAAATTAAGAATTACTTTAAGTTATTCTTTACATAAAACTATAGCTATTTTTTAATTTATTTGATTTAAAATATTTGTTCTCAGTCAAAGGATGTATATATTCAATACTCATGTTTAAGGATTTGCAATTCAATTATTATATTGAACAATAACCCTTCTAAAAAATATCTTTTTTATTTTATTATGTTTTTACCTTATTTTTATCAATTTTATTAATTAAAATTGACTTGAAATATCTTTATTAGAATTATCCAGTTATTAAGTATCTTACATTTATTAACTAAACAAAGATAAGATTTAAATTCTTTAAAGATATTAAATTTATTCTGACTAATTATTCTCATTTGAACATTGTAAATTTGGATAAAATTAGTGAAGATTTATCCACCAAAATCATAAATCTCAATGAGGACTTGAAGGTGAAATTTAAAAGGCAATGAGATCTATTTAAGAACAACGGACAATTAAGTAATACATTAGTAGATAATGGCATAAAAAATAAAAGGTTATTGAAAATTATTTTACAATAATTAAATTTCTATTAATTACATTAAGAAAACTATACTTTTATCACTTCCTTATATTTATACAAATTTAGCACACTATTAAAGATATTAAAATACTTTAATATTTTTATTTATAAATCGCTGTTAGAATAGAAACTATATTCCGTTTCTTTAATTCTCTTATTACAAGAATTTAGGAAATGTATGTTAGAGCAAAAATTCATAAGGAATATATAAATTTAGTAGGATTATATTTTAATTTGAGGATTCTTTATTAATTATTGGATATGGATACCATAAATATAATATTTATAAAATATTGAATTTTTATAATCAGATGAGAATGCTGAAAAACTCTTCACTCTTATTAGGACTCATGACAGTTGGTATGATTTCCTAAACTATTTCAACCACTGACTCAGAAAGTAACCATAATTTCCCTTTTAATAATTCAAAAAGTAAAATTATAATAATAAGTAAATAAAAGTTATTAATTCAATGATATTATTATAATTAAGATATCATTAATAAACCTATTAGAAGTTATCTAAGATTTTAAAATTAATGTAAAATACAAAATATGAATGAATGTTTGTCTTGAGTAGCAAATTTCAGAGTAACTGGAAACAACAAAGGTTTTTTGACTTACGAAACAGAGATCGAGATCATCAAGGAGTATGTGATTGACACAATCTTCCTTCCAAGGAGAATCGTCGCTGAGGACAACGTTCCATAGATCAATTCTCTATCTACATGGATGACTGACTTGAAAAAGCATCCCAGAATTGCTTCTCTCAAGGCCAGTGAAATCGCCATTCCAGGTGCTCATCATGCTGGTCTCACTTATCTCACACCCTATTTTGAGTATATTAAAGCTTAAAGCATTTATAAGTAATTTCAAATTTCGCATAATTTGAGTTGCTTGAAGCTCTGTTTGGAAGCTGGGGACTTGGTGGCTTATTTAAGGAGAAATCAGATGATTTTTTGACAAGAATCGTATAATCATTATCAGTTCCCCAAACTCACTCAGTTGCTGACATCCTCTAAATGGGTGCAAGATATCTCGATCTCAGAGTCACAGCTGATATTGATCACCCAGACATCGTTTATTAATTTATATAAAAATTTCAATAAAAAATGATAAATGTATACCTCTATTTAATCTTATAATTTACTTGTCTCACTGTTTCTTATCACAAATCCGCTTAAACGATACTCTTAATGATATAAACAATTTCCTGCTTAGAAACCCTGGTGAAATTCTAATTTTGGATGTTGTTGTGGATTGGGACCCATTCGGAACAGTTGGAAACCCAGTTCCCCATCCCACACTTGAGGCCATGATTAGAAAGTACATTGATCCCAAATTCATACTAGGCAGAGCTAACGCTTCTTAACCAATTTCAACATACGGTGGTGTATTTATTACTGGATTCTCAGGCAATAACACTTTGGATTAAGTAAAAATTAAGGCAGGTTGGGCAATCACTCAAGACCCTTATCCATCAATCAAATTAAAGCATTAATCTCATAGATTTTATATTGCAAATTAGATAATTCAGTTTGAAATATTAAACAATTTAACAATGTGAATTTCGAAGTTAATTTGACAATAGTTTGAAAAAATGAGAAATATTTCTTGTTTCTATTTTCCTTATGTAATATTAAAAATGATTATCCATACAACGTCGTCTCCAATATTAAAAACTACTACGAAAGTGGTGCTTATATTAAGCAAGAACCCATTGACTACGATTTCTTGAAGTGTGACCCTTATGTTACTGCTGACGGTGAAGCAAACGTTGAGACTGTTGTCTATGAATCTCTTTACGAGAAAAGCCCAGTATCACTCGACCCACTCATTAATTTATATTTAATATATTTAGTCGGTTGAAGTAGAATAGATTTTTGTTTTAAGTAAATTATTTGGGTATTGGTACAATATAATTTCGTTATTAATGCGAAATACATCCCAGCCAACTTGATCGCAAGCGCAAAGTTATCAAACAGCTTGTTCTACAACACAGTAGACAGGTCAGTTAAGTTGACAGATGTTCTAAACATCATTGAGATGGACGATTTTAGTGCCGAAGCCGCTATCAGAGCCATTGAAATCAACTTCAATAGACATTTCTGAGCTGGACCTGTGGAAAAGGGTAACTTACATCAACTTCACTCATTTTTACAAATCATACCAAATTCAGTAATCAATCATATAATTTCATAATATACTAAACATTTTACTTTTAAGTATTGAAATATAAAATATTATATTGAGATAGCCTATAATTAATGATGCTTAATATTTACTAACTAAAACGGATTCATAATAATTGTATCAAAAATATAATTTTACAATAAATTCATAAATTTAATAGCATCATAGTGATACCTATACAAATATTTTAATAGCCATTTTTTGTAAAACCAATATATTGTGCATTAAATTAATTTCTAACATAATATCCATTATTTCACTATTTATAGACAAATATGCGTTTAAACTCGAATAATAACTCCTCATTTTACTAAATAAGCATGTTTATGTGTTCTAGATTACTTGACTGATTTTGTTTGGTTTCACTGATCTAGCTTTTAATCATGATTCTGCATTCTCTGTTTTTATTTAGTATCTAAGTGCAGTGGTCTTTGCTGAGGCTCCCTTTGTTGCTTAGATAAAATGCCAGTTCTTGGTTGTAAGTTAAAAAATGAATAAAAATAATCAGAGTTATTAATATATAGGGAAGTCTCTAATTCATATGCTTTCTCATCAATTAAATTATGAGTCTTGTTCTATTGAGTATGATTAGATTTACTTTGATTAAGATTGCTTTTAGGAGAGGCAATGCTTTGATTTTGCTAAGTTTATTATTGAGAATTATAGAAAAATTATAAAGAATTTAGAATAATTTAATTAATTTGTAGTAACATTTTAATTTTAATATTAATTACAAAGAGAAGAGATAGAGTCCTTGCATAAAAAAGTTTGAAGAAATTAAAAATATTGGTAAACTCCCCTGTAATCCGTTAATTTTTACATATTAAATCATTTTAAAATCAACATTCATATAGTTTTATATTTTTTAAATTATCATATTAACATGCTATATTATTTTTAATTATGAATCTTCTTTGAGTACTGTTTTATGAAGAACTTGTAGGTGAACTTACTTGACTAAACTTATTTTAATTATTTAGATTTACCGTAGTTGGGCTCATTACAAGGTTTTTACTTGAGAAATTTTAAGTTTTGCCAAGCAATTCTTTTACAGTTCGCGATGGCTACAAATTCTAAGTTGGAGATAAATGACAATATAAATTGAATTTAATCAAACTTATGAATATTATAAGCAATCCTAAATTTGTTAAATTGGAGACGAAACTTGATTGATGTTACTTGAATGTACAAATTATTTATTCTGAATATCACTTCCATTTTGAATTGCAAATTTCTACTTATCTATGCTTACTTAATTAGTTGACAATTTCAGTTGAGCTTGACTCATATATTAGATTTAACTGTTTCGTTCAATAGAGGAAGAATTCTTCTCCATTTGTCTAGTTCTTACATTTTATGGGTTTATTTCAATAATAGTTGAAGTTGGCCTTGTCAAGAGTTATGATGGAATAAGTGCAGTTTCTTCTTCTTGCTTTGAATAATTAAACAGTTCAGCTGAATGCTAATCATTCTTGTACTATATACTTGGATCCTCATTATTATAATCTTAATGATTAGTCTGCTA
>ARYC01003776.1:0-13873 GCA_000711775.1 Oxytricha trifallax
CCCTTACCCCCGTACCCCTCCATAATACCCCTCATTTCATATGAATTTTTAATCTGCGCAGTCTGAATCGATTTCCTTCTTGACATCTCGTTATCATAAAGTGGAAATATTATATATAAATTTAATAAATTTATTTAAATTTGTACTTTGCTTATTAGCACATAATAGAATATAAGTTATTATTTTTTTATTTTTTGCAACGTCTGTCATCAGTTTTTGTGTATACACTCCTG
Organism: Oxytricha trifallax; assembly: GCA_000711775.1. NCBI lineage: Eukaryota > Ciliophora > Spirotrichea > Sporadotrichida > Oxytrichidae > Oxytricha > Oxytricha trifallax. The sequence continues at coordinate 234 of ARYC01003776.1, forward strand.
TAGGAATTATATTTTTTGATTATTTGTTCATTTCAAAACATAATTTTCCCTTATAACTTTTTTCCAAGTATTTGATATTTATAATCTATATCTTTTAAATTATCTCAATTCAGCTTAACTTACACAAATAATAAGAATTTATCTTTTATAAATGTATTAGATTAAATATTTTCACCTATTTAATAAAACAAATAAAAACATATTTTTTATTATAATTAAATTTTTATCGCTTAATTTGTTCTAATTGAAAATTTTTAAGAAACAATTTGCTATAATAATATTATAGTTTAAAATACTAAATAATAATGTATGATAGCTAAGTTTAACAAGAGAATTATAACTTATCTGTTTTATGGATTATTTAAAGGTGAATTAATGATATTTATTAATTAATCTTTAGAAAATTATATATTATTTTTTTAATTTTTTAAGGTAAATCATTATAGCCAAAAATAATAAGTTAAAAGGAATAATTTATTTTATCAATTCTATTAATTTGATATATAAACAATTTAACATTTGTTTTATGTAATTAAATTTAATTCATTCTTTCTATTATCTAATGAAAAATTACCAATTATATTAAGAAATTATAAAATGATTCATGCAAACTTCTGAGATGAGAAAAAAAATTTAATCTAATACATTTATAAAAGATAAATTCTTATTATTTGTGTAAGTTAAGCTGAATTGAGAAATTTTAAAAGATATAGATTATAAATATCAAATACTTGGAAAAAAGTTATAAGGGAAAATTATGTTTTGAAATGAACAAATAATCAAAAAATATAATTCCTACAGGAGTGTATACACAAAAACTGATGACAGACGTTGCAAAAAATAAAAAAAAATAACTTATATTCTATTATGTGCTAATAAGCAAAGTACAAATTTTAATAAAGTTATGATATTTATATATAATATTTCCAATTTATGATAACGAGATGTCAAGAAGGAAATCAATTCAGACTTTGCGGATTAAAAAATTCATATGAAATGGGGGATATCATGGAGGAGGTACGGGTGTGAATGAGGTATTTTCTAGAAGAGGGTAGGGGTACGGGTGTGAAGGGGTATTTTCTAGAAGAGGGGTACGGGGGGGGTACGGGTCTCGGTCGGACAATTAATGAAACAATTCACTTTAATCATCATTTTGGTTTTCAGTATTGGCAATTCCTAAAAGCTATAGTTTATGATATTAAACATTTTCATTAACACTAAATCTACATCCATTCTTCATTTTTGTAATCTCAAAAATTAAATTAATCATAGTGTCTCACTAATTGTTTATAAACTATAATTAATTTAAATTATATAATTTGAACAAATAAACTAAAATGAGCATCCAAAATAAAGAACAATGGCAACTTGGGTTTGGCAATAATTCTGCTTTTGACGACTTATATTTTATATAATTTACAATATTTAAGTTTATTTTTTGCTTTAGACAAATCGAATGACATTAACCACGATGACTCAAACTTAAACATTATAAAATACGCAGATGAAGACTATGATCAGAAGGAAAACGATTATTCATAGTAAGATTAAGATTTTCATCATCAGTACTCTAATGCTACTCTCAAGATGAACTTTGATAAGAAAGTTAAATTCTAAAATATAATCTATAAACTTTAATCCAAATTAGACAATCCATAGTTATTTCAAAGTGAACTAATAAATAATAAATATGATAATGCCTAGTATATTAAACTGCCAAAGCAAAAAATCAAAGGGAATGTGGGAAATAAAAAGACCTTCTAAAGATACTACAGTCTCTCAGAAGAAATAGTTATAGCAAATTGAATAAGACTGGAATAATATTTTTGTTTTATAGCTAGATATTGTTTTAGATCATCACCGATTAAGTTAAAATTAATTAAGTATCAACGGTTTAAATCAATTTCATAATTATTGAATGTTCCATCCAATTAAATAATATTGTTATCTTCATCCCAATTGTCTTATAACATAAACAAAAAATTAATCTGCTGATTATCCTTGTTGTCTGCCTCTCCATTAGATATGAAATCTTTCTCATATTGCTCATTATTCATCTCTTTTTAATATTTCTTGGTGATTTACATGATATTTTTGAATTTACTGCCTAGGTTCTTCGCTCTAGTTTGCTAACTTTGCTGCAACATTTTATTAATATTGCCTTCCATCTGAAAGTTTAAGTCCAATTTTTGCTTTGACTAATACTGTGATGTTGAACTGATCTAGCTTTAAGCATCATCAAGATCAGTGTCATCACCACAGTTTTTACTGTTAACTTAATCTCTTCCATATTACTCAATAGCATATTCTTGTTTAGTCTCTTTCTTAAATTTTTACAGATCAATAGCATTGTTATATTGTTAATTATCATTATACTGCGAGGCTCGAACTTCTTCATCAGAACCGTCAAAGTCTATCACTATAATAGATTCTTCCTCTTATTTCTCACTTTTCACATTATGTACAGATTTAAGACTTACAGATGACTTATGACTTTTGCCAAATTCATGAGTGCTCTCAGTTTATCTAAGTTATAGTAAGTTTCCATCATGTTAAAAGCTGTCTCATCTCCTTTGTTATTCTCTCTTTGATGAGGTTAAAGTGTCAGCAAGAATTTAATCAAATTCATCATCAAAGAAACTTGGCTCTATCCATAAGCGAATAAGTGTCCCATAAAAAATTAGTTTGTGCTAGATCTTATTCAGTAATCCACTCATCCACTAAAATAAATATGTCAAATTTACTGAGTAGAGAAGTAGCTCTACCAGTATTTTAATTATAATCATATATTGAATTCCATATCTAAGTTTTGCATGGATTAGTTGCTTCTATAATATAAGCTCGACTGTTGATTTTGCAAGTTATTCCACCCTTAGCTATGCTTTTAGTTTACTACTTCATAGCTTCATGGATAGTTCCTTTATCATTAAGTCTAATCAGTGAAAACTCGTCTTTACAACAAACTCCAAAATCAGCAAGCACCAAAGCACCAGCTTCTAAAATGTATTCATTTCAATCTTTAAATAGGGCAATATTGAGACTAACAGAATTAGTACCAATACCAGTAGATATAACAGATCTTATTGATATTTTAGAAGCAAAACTTAATAATTCTGATTTTCTTGTTCCAGGTTCATTAATCATCATCATATGTATTTTATTTTTTATTTTTTTTCCTCTTATTAGAGGGTCATTCTCATGTTACTTTAAAACTCCACTTATTACAGAGAGTAGTACTCCAAGTTTTTCTGGGTATCTTTCTTAAATATGAGGGCATATACTCTCTCAATAATTTAATTTTTACCTTCAATTGGGCTATAAGATATGATTAATATTAAATAAACTTACTTTCTCTCTTGAGTCTTCCAGAACTTTTAAATATCATTATAAAATTGCTTGTTAATTAACTTCTTAAAATCTCTTTTTTTTACATGTTTTCAAAAAATGCAACTTCAATTTATGGTCGTTCTGTACTATTAAAAGGGGGTCTTCATCTTTAAATAAATATTCCGAAATCATAACATCATCACCTGATTTGGGTCTATCAACAAGATCATCCTAAAATTCAATTATATTATAAAATATTTTACTTCAAAAATAACTATGGTTGATTTGAGTATAACTATTGGCTTTAAAGTCTTATAAACTTCTTAGATTTTAATTTCTTGATAGTCTTTATATTGAGTTGTTCCATTTATTGGTACAAATTACTTTTCTATGGTTGTACCTAAAAATTTTATAGGTCCAGGATTTTGGCTATTTGCCATTTATCTTTTCCTTGTCGCCATAAGCATATTATAGAATAGATTTGGCTTTCTTTCGACCTCACCTCAACAGAAGGCGGCAGAAAAAATATAATGTATTATAATATATCCGGAGTAGCTCTGTATATTTTACCACAGAATTTACAATCAAAATCTTTCTTAGTTTCCCTTTTTTAATTTTTTGATGATCTAATTACTGTTCCTTAGATTACTATAAACTTGTTAATGTGGCACTATTTCAAATTTCTGATAGTATCAAGATAAATTTCTTTCAAAGATGGCACATTAATAAATCTTATATCTAAGTGCTTCTTAGGAAAGAGAAATTATTTGAAAGTATAATCTTCACATTGGATTAGTTTCTGTTAAACATTGAAGGACATTTGCTTAATAAATTTTAGAAATTCCTGAGGATACTCATAAAGTTTTGATCCTTCAAAAGGGAAATGATAAAGAAATCAAGTGTTATGAAAAAATTATAAAGAATCAATGTTTATACTTTAAATCTAGTTCGAAGTGCTAATTAGTTTCTTTGTTAGTTTATATGGCTTTAATCTCGTGTAAGTGCTTATCTTTAAGGTAATAACAAATATCAATCATAAATTTCTTCATTCTCATCGCATCTCTTTACTGTCTCTCTACTAAAATTTGCTCTTCTTAATCCCTAGAGAATTCTAACCAGCCCAAACAGGGCATCATCTTCATCAAAGCCCCTACCACCTCCTCCATTCCTTTAAATTGTATACTGATTAAGGTGTCTCCACATATCAAGGGTTATTTCTTTGATTGGTGCTTGTTTTGATTTAAGTTGTTGATCCCGATCAAGAATCTCCACTCATCATGCTGTCTTAGTCGAATTATATTTAATCTAATATATCATCAATTGCAGAAGTAACATCCGATATATCTGGTTGGTCGTTTGACCTATAATATGAAAATATATATTTTTATATTAAACTTCAAATTTGATACTGCTTAATTTAGTCACACATATTAATTTTCATAATTCACTTATTTTTTACTATTAAAATTTATCATTAAATTTAATGATATATTTTTGCTTTTGAAGTCCTGGCTTTGAGTTAAATATAAAATAATATATTTTGTTTTTAAACTCAATAAGTATTGGCTCTTCTAAATTTTAGAATAAAAATTGAATGAAAGCTAATCTGTGAATTTAAAATTATTTAATAAAAATGGATGAATTATTTTTATAATATTTTTTTTGAAGGTTTAAATTATGAAATATTTAATATCAATTTTAATTTATAATGAAACTTATAATATTTTAAATGATTTATAGTTAATAATTGTAAGGTAAATATGATTTCTCTATATGTTACGTTAAGTAAGTTATTACTGCATCAATAATTCTTAAATTAAAAGTAAAAACCCAAATCAAATCATTTGGTAATAGATTGTATAAGTAATTATTTTACAATCTGAGATTACAATATTATAATTAATTAAATTAGCTGTTTATATTCTCTTAGGTTTTGAAAGATGAAACTTTTTTCATATTCTTAATTTAGAATTTAATGTATTTTAATTTCAAGTAATGACATTTTTATTGAGCCACAATTATATAAATAACAATATGAAAAAAAATCAATAAAATGAAAAAACCACTTGAAGCAAATAATCACGCATAATTATATTTATCACTGGTGATAAATATGCGTTGTTATTATAAAATGTGCAAGCATCGGATTCAACAGTGTTAGGAAAGGTGTTTGAGATTTCAATTGCCTTTATGCAAACTTACCCAAGGGAAAAGCAAAGTTCTAAAGTTTACATCATTTTTTCATTTATTTTAGAACTAGAAAATAGAATAACGATTTTGTAAATGCACAAAAAAAAGTTAATGAAAAATATAAATATATCAAAGATCAGACTGCGGGAATTAGAGGTTTTTTACTAATTCTATATGGTTTAAACAGTGTTTGAATCGACATATTTCTTAAGTTTGCCATTTCTTCCATCAAAAACATTTCTATAAAAACATATTCATACTTCTAAAACAAAAGGCATATTTAATGCACTTCTCTGGAACAATAATTTTTCGATTAAAATTTGCATTTTCATATTCTCATTTTAAACTTATCTTCTTTGAAATATTAATATGGAAATTAACCAGAGAATAAGTTGTCTGAAAATCGAACCTACAAAATCTATTTAATTGTAGTTGCAATTGATTTATAAACTTGATTAGTTGTATGTTTTTAGCCAAGTTCCTAAATAATAAATCTTAATTAAAGTTAATTAGAAATTTATGTGTTCTTTTTAATTTCATTCTTAAATAGGAATTTATTTGAAATAAATTAATATTAAATTTCTATGATAAAATATTTATAGTTTAAATTTCAATAGCTTAAATGTTTTCTGCAACATTAAATATATTAATATATCACCTGCAAACTTATTTCTACTCACATCAACATAAATCAAAGTTTATAACTGTGCTCACTAGGGAGGTAACCCGGCTCTAAATTAATTAGACTCTAATTCAATTTGCCCTAGATTCTTCATAGTTAACCATCCACCAGTCATAGGAAGCTCCAGAGTCATCTTACTGTAAGCTAGATTAAAATATTTGAGTTTAATTAAGTTAGTTATTGAAGAGTCTATGTGCTCAAACATATCTAAATGTTGCATATTTATTTTCTCTAAGTTTGTCAATTATGACATTATAGAATTATACCAGTAAAAGATAGTGTTTGCATGCATGTTTGTTACATTTTCGTGTTCTCTTCTATCAATTAATATAGTTAAAGGCTAAAGGTATTTTAAGTTAGCAAAAGATTCGTCAATCTAAATTATTTTCAAAAAAAATTAAACTTATTGTTTAACCCTTTCTATTGCAAATAACTCCGTACCAAAGATTCTATCATGGATCATTTTCTAACCCATTTTCATTATATCTCCAAAAGATTACATTCGTTGATTGATAAAATATAACTAAAGCATCTCTTTCTGGATCTGAAGTTCTATCAGCATAACCAGATTGATCACATGTAGCTAAGTCTACATATTTGTTTAACATTACCTACTTTGGTTCAAAGATTATATAATTATTTGCTTCATTTTTATTACTACTCTCAATCAAATGCCCTTCTTATGTAAAAATTAAATTATAATGGGCTTCTCTGAATATTATCTTCCAAGGATAGGAACATCGAACCTGATTTTGTACAATTTTAAGCTGCAAATTCCCTCATCATAAAGAACTTCAGATAAAAAGGCATCTTAAATAAATATTGATTCTGAAAACTAAACTGGTTGCTTAAGAATTAAATTTCGGTACACCTCTAAAGCTATAATATATAATTGTTATTTCCAGTACATTATATTTTACAATTAGTATAAAAATAATTAAATAAATAAAAATAATAAATGAAGTTATATACTAAAGTACATGGCACTTATGTATAAATAGATGAGAGTTAGTCTTAATCAGAGGTATCTAATTTATTGCCAATTTAAATTTCATCAGGGTATTTGTATGTTTACATAAGCATTATAGGAAATTTATTTAGTAGTTTGAAAATAAATAGTAATCGTATATGTTTCTTTAATCGTGCTAACAGGATTATAAATCTGCGAATCCATGACATACCCCTAATCTAATAAAGAAGCTGATTTACAGTAAAGTTGAATCAATGACTTGCGATAAAGGCAGTTCTATTAGTTAAATCGATATTGTTATAAATCTTTAGAACTATTGGTCCATATGATCCTGATCCAACAGCATATCTATCCCAGAAATCTTGATTCCTATTGCAGAATAGAAAAGTGGAAGACTTCTTGGTGAGGAATCCTATCATAAAAATTAAAGCTAAAATAACTTACCTTTCTTTTTGTATAGTTAACCATATTGAAAAATGTGATTTTATTGTCTATAAAAATGTTATAACTGATAAACTTTTACCTATTTCTAAACATGATCTGGCAAAGACTGTGTATGTAATATTTTAACAAGATAATTTAGAAGGAATGAGTGGTTTCTCAGATTAATCCACATATTTCTAAAAATCAAATGTCAAATAGGATGTCTTATTTATTCCAATTTTATTAATTGAAACTTCAATAAAATTATTAATTTTTAATTGTAGTTTTATATAACTACAATTGCAATTTAAATTGATTAAGATTTGAATCGATGACTTGATAAAAAACATTAAGAAAAAATAATAGGAATAAATTAATTAAACCTATAGTATTCCTGACGAAGTATTATTTAATTTATATTATAATCTTATTTTCATAGATAATTAAGAAACACTTTTTTATTGTCACTTGAAACAAGAGTGTTTTTATTTCATTCATAAGTAATAAATAAACAACTTAAAAATGGAAATTATACCTTTATATGTGATTAAATGTGAGTATAATCTAAAACTTAGTTTCAAATAAGCTTTTAAGCAAGAAATTGATATCATTTTTTGTTAGAATACATATTTCTATAAGTTTTTGGGATTTTATTGTTTTCAGTGATAGATTTTTTATTGTTTATGAGAAATTAAATTAATCATTTTTTATTTATCTTATTTTAAATAATGCTATCAGAATATACTTTGTATACAACTATTTCGCTAGTTTTAGTAAATCAAATATCTTGATTTCTTGGATGATAGAGTTTAATGCTAAAGTATTTTCAGCTTATACTGAAAAAAACTACTTTGAAATATATTTATGAGTGACTTTAGGTTAGGATACTATAACATGAACATTAATAGTTTAAATCGTATTTCTAATATAGAATTATTAAATAGTTTAAATTAAATATTTAGATAGATAGATAATCAAAACTCCAAAACTATTGAAGTTGTTTGATTGATAAAAGGGTGCAATTAACGCATACTTTATTAGGGTTTATTAGGGTTAAATGTTAAAATATTAGTAATTAAGTGAGTATAACAAGCGAGTTTTTAAAAATTTTCACACAAACATAAGCTTAGAGTTATGTGGCAGTTCTCTTAATTTTATCTTTCCAAGTTCTTGATTTTTTCTATTGTTTGTTAATTCTCTTAGCTTGGCTTGATTATAGTTGAGTATGCAAGCTCTCTTAGACCTCCATTTTTCTTTTATTTATTTAAATATTGCTTGATTCTTTACTTAGAATCTCTCTAACTCTTGCAATTAAAGCAATCGTTACTTGGCAGGTCCCTCTCTGTTATTATTATTATTACTGCTAGAATCCAGATATCCCATTATGTGTCTCCGTCTCTCTAATCTTCTATTTCTGGGAAATAACCTGGATGCCATTTACATTTCCTAATGCAGATGCTTGCACTCTTTGAGCTCTGTTGAAATCAATAATATATACTCAAAGAGGATGAAAGTTTATCATGATATTTTCTGACGCTAAGTTTCTATTTTATAACCAAGCTGACAAAGCTCTTCAATACCCTCAACTATCTGTTGCATGATCTAGCCAATTGTCTTTGGCATTTGTTATCAGATAAAAATTCTCTGTAAGTCATTTGGAGGAGAGGAAGTCTAAATGCAACATGATCTTTTCCAAGTATTATAGCACCTAACTATAAAATGCTTACGCTCTCTAAACTTTGCCTGTTAAAGAGCATAATACTAATAAGCGAATTACATTTAGAACTTGTCATCAGCAAAGAAGTAATTGAAAGGATATATTTTATAAGCATATTAGCCATCAGTGATGACTGTCTTCTGCTTTATCTTCAAAAGTGAGGTAACTTTCAAGGCAATAATCTTTGTCAATAATTTTTAAGATAGGAATCTTCATCGCCTCAATTTTTAACAAAATTTATTTATCTCAGAGACAGGAAAGTTCTTGACTGCTTTCTTCATTTTGATTATTTCTACACTTCAACTCTAAGAGACTCGACAGAATTTTTGACCTTCTTTTTTATAGGAACATTTTTCCTGTAGGTTCATGAATAAACACAAAATTTTAATAGCGCTTTTTCTTAAAGTGCACTTTGAGGTCTCTTTAATGAGAATATGGCTTCTCACAGAACCCCCAAATATACTTGCCATCTTTCTTTTAATGCTTAAGATACAACCTTGGCATATCGTTGTGATATCTCTCAAGTGTCACTTGCAAGTTGACTTGTAAAGGAAAAGTTTATTGCATTCTTTTCATTAATAGTCAACTTTGATAGGTAAAATTTAATTTTCAATGGCGAGTTATCTAACCTCCTCTTCAATTTGTGCAGCCTCTTTGATGACATCCTTCTTATCTTATATTTAAATATCAAATGTTGACTAGTCAAAAGTGTCATAAGTAGGCTTCCATGAGTGCAAGCATCTCTGGTCTCAACATTTTTTGGTTGCAGGAATGATAATTTTCATTGACTTTACCTAAGAAATGCCGTTTTTTTCAAAATGTTAGCTCTCATTTTAGTTTGCTGATATATTTTATCATATTATTGATATAATCTAACTAGATATACTGTTATAGTCGAGTATAAGACACTCTGGTAATACTTTGCTGAGAGGTAAGTAAATTAAATAACCCTAAAAGGCTGTAAGTTGACATATTTTATGAGTATATATTACATTTTACTAAATTAAAATGCTCCTAAATAGTTTATTTTCACTAGTAGGTCCTCTAAATTTAGTTTAAACTTAATTTTGAGGTAAAAATATGAAACATTTTTTAATTTAAAATGCTGCTAATTAAGTATTAACCTTAAAATTTAACTCCTAATAAAGTTCGAACTTAATATTGAGGAACTCCTAAAATAATTAAACATTATTAGGAGCAATTTAATGAAGATAATTTGATAAAAATTGAAATCAATCTGAAAAACTTGGAGCAAGTTTTTCAATGCTTCTCCTCATATCTTTTCAATATTGAGCTCCAGTAAGTCCTCCCTATTTAGTAGTAAGATTTTAATAAACTTAGAAAGGACATCCATAATTTTAAATTTCATTATCATTTCTAGAAAGAGGAAGCAAGTTGGAGTCTCTGAATGATGCAATGTAGATAAATTAATCTCAAGATTTAATTGGAAAATTTCGAAGTAAAGAGGACCTCTATAGATATTTGGCATAGAAAGGTAAGTTCTTAACTAGGATTTAAATATTCATGATAGTTGGATTGTTCTTGCCTACTTAGGAGGGAACTAAAATCTCATTCTTGAAAGCCTTACTGAGTGAAGTGTAAAAAGCTTTTAAGTCTAATGAAATTTGGATGATTAAAATACCTAGCAACCCATAAATATCAATGGCATATCTATATAAAGATGCTATGAGTAATCCAGATGTTGCTCTCTACCTTTCATCAAAGCTACAGCTTTCGAATAAGTTGCCAGAGATAAACTTCTACTTTGGTGTCTTTGGAACTCTAAAAGCTGAGTACTTAAATGAAGTAATTTAAGAAGCTCTCAAGAAACGATACAGCATCTCTCCTGAAGAGAAATAGAAGCAAGGTATTAAAATAAGTGACACGTGACAATAGGAACTTCAAAAGCATCCTTTCATCTAAAGTAAGCTTAGACTTCTAACTTTATAGAAAAACTTGGCACTGCTATATATTTGATGAAAGAGCTCAGCAAATTAAACAGAGAGAGGAAGTCTCAAGTAAAGCATGAATTGTTGTTAAATTAGAAAGTTAAATGCTAGGTGAGGTACCAATCTCACTTAGGACTTTCTAATAGAGCTTTCTGCTATCTAAGGCTTACTGAGGGCTGAGGGCGAGTAGGGGGTTGCTGAGCGCAACGCATGAGGCGCTAGTCGGCGGGGTTCAATCTTCCAGCTATTTCCCTCTTCGAGTGGGGTTTGGAACCTAAGATTTCCCTGCATTAGATGAGCTACCCTGACTTGAGTTCAGTTTCTTAGGTATTAGGGAGCAAGATGAATTAGAGAAATTACTTTGATTTTCCAAAGAATGATTAAATAATCAAAAATTGTGATTTTTACTTTTGTTATTCATTATAAATAAAAAATAGTTAAAGTGGTATAAGTAAATTAATATTAGTAATCAATTATGAACTATGGTTTTATTATGCGTGAATTTTTAAGATAAAATAATTATTTGAAATTAATTTATAACAGAAATTATATTCATAATCCTTTATTAAAAATGAAAGTGAAAAAATTTGCTCTTTAAATACAACTCCTGGTAAGAATTATATTTGTTTTCACTTATTATATTTCATGTTTTTGACTTATAATTTACTTTATTTACTAATTATTTTGATTATTTTACATAGATTTTGAAATTAGCAAGATAAATTTATGATTAAAACAGAAGGCCAAAAGTTTTTAAAATGCGCATAAAAATGACAAGAATAAGACTGTATTTTTACTTAGGACCTATTACGCGTAGTATATATTGTTACACTAACACAATTGACAAATAAGATGTCAGCTAAAACACAAAGTTTTAGGAAAATAATAATAAAATATAATTGCGTATATTAATTCATCGCAGTTAGTTTATGTATATGAAAGACAAATCGATAATTCTACTATGATTATTCAAATTTTCATGTACATATTTATACTTAAATTTTTAATTATCAAACTTATGACTGATACTTTTAATTTTACAAATATAATTTCCTAATGTTTTGTATTTCATTAATAATAAATATTAAATACAATTTTAATATCTAAAAGCATTAATAATCTGGTCTATAAAGCAACCAATTTAAAATGTTAAATGTATAATTATAATATTACTATTGGATAAAAAGAATGTTCATAAAAATTATTTTTAGGTATTAATATAAGAAAGTTAATATAGATTAAAATTGAAGATAATTTTTTTTTACGAGCTTAGTATAAAAATAAATTTCTACTTAGCTCGTCATTTTAAATATTATTTCTAAAAGTAATTATAAGTATTCTTGATTGTTGATTATTAAATGCTTCTACTTAAATATTCAAAATTTATCTAAATATACGCTCTGCCAAAAGTGAGAAGATGAAAACCATGAAAGCCAACGATAAGAATTTTTCTTCAACACTGGGTTAGGGTACTGAAGCTACCACAGCGAACGGATAGAGATTACATTCTCAGCAGCGGTGGGACCAGTAAGAGTTTTCGGCTATGGGATCAAACACGCCCCCCCCATAATGTATATTTTTCTTTTTGTAGTCTGATAGAGTTTTTGACGCTGAGTAAGTAGCTAATGAACTACAAGTGTGCGACCAATATTTTTCGAGATATGGCCCCATATAAGTTGACATTTTATATATAAAATTATAATAAAAATAATTTAAAAATTTCCAATTTTTCATAAAAATCTAATTTTTCCTTAAAACATCAATTTAGAGGATTTAATGAAAATTTAAAGAATTTATTTAATTATCAAAAAAATATCATAATAAATTATTTTTACTATTTTTTTAATAAAATTAAAGTGCAAATAATTTATTATAATATTATTTTAATAAATTAAATAAATTCTTTAAATTTTCATTAAATCCTCTAAATTGATGTTTTAAGGAAAAATTAGATTTTTATGAAATTGGAAATTTTTAAATTATTTTTATTATAATTTTATATATAAAATGTCAACTTATATGGGGCCATATCTCGAAAAATATTGGTCGCACACTTGTAGTTCATTAGCTACTATTACTCAGCGTCAAAAACTCTATCAGACTACAAAAAGAAAAATATACATTATGGGGGGGGCGTGTTTGATCCCATAGCCGAGTTTTCACCACACCTGCTATCTTTATCGAATTCTTGAGCTCTGTTTTGTCAGGTTACCTGCTCAACATTTCTGATGAGGATGAAACAAAGATAATAGCGTAGATTGATTTTTTCGGAGTTTTTAGATTTCTTGACTGCCACGTCATGGATTGCCACGTCAACTCACTCAGATACGTCTACGTCACGACTAAGATTTATGGTTTGATTTTAGTATTAAACAGTGATAT
>ARYC01003777.1:0-19672 GCA_000711775.1 Oxytricha trifallax
GAGAGTTATCTCAAAGAGATCATTGAAGAAGCTCACAAATAACGCTACTCTATTTCTCCTGAAGATTAAAAGAAGCAAGGCATACTAATAAGTGAGGCCTGGCTCGCTGAACTTAAGAAGCATTCTTACCTCTCTAGTAAGCATTGATTTATAAGTTTATAGGGAAATCTGGGACTGGTATATTCCTAATGAAAGAGAATGCAAAAGTTCACAGAGAGAGAAAGTCATAGACTATTTATGAATGAGCAAGAGACTTTATTAAAGATGTTTAAAAGCCAGAAGAAATGAACATAGAATGCAGGAGCTGGCACTAAGAGAAGAAATATGGGCCCAAGCAAGCCCTAAGAAGAGGAGAAGAAGGAGAAGCCTAATCCCTTTCTGGGTTAATTTAATATGTGAACTTATTCATTCATTTAAATCTAAAACTTATGTATAAACATTCAATCTTCCCTCTCTCGCACAAACTGTTGTCTTATCTAAGCTCACTCTCTACAGCTGCTTTGAATCAAGTCCACTGTATCGATAGGCAAGTCATGCATAAGATGATACAGCAGCTTCTTGTAGTGAGTCTTGATTTAACTACAGTAGAATTCTATTCCATTAAATTAAGGACTATAAGGAACATTATAAACAGGACTTAAGTTTAGGTCTTCATAAGCTTTCTTAGACTCCTTAGTCTTATGAACTGAAAGGCTATCAACAAACAGGATGATCTCTTGGTTGCTATACTTCTCTCTGAGCTTATGTAGGAACTCTATATACTACTCTCGCTTAATAGAGCGAGGGTGAATCACATAACTCTCTAAGCCTGAATCTTCACTTATACCAGCTAAAATTGCATGGGTGACTACCTCCACTTTTTAGGCATAAACTTCTATATTATCATACTTCTTATACATGACTTATTAATAAAAGTGTTGAACGTAAACACAGCTTCATCTGCATGTATGAACTTGATGTTATTATCAATAGCTCTCTGCATTTAATCATATATATATTTTAATTATTACATAAAATGGAACTGTAAAATCAATCACTCTCTTCACTCTGTTGACAGTCTTGAAAGTAATACCATTTCTTCTATAAATATTGGCTATAGTCTAAGGAGAGATGCGCATATCAGGAAACTTGCGATGAACATTACAGCTCGCTAGTCTAGAGGAAAGTGTGCCCAATACTTTAAAGTCTTAGAGTCACAGAGGTAGTCAATATGATGCTGTGAGAACTTTTATTTTCTAGCAGGATGCTTTCAAGTACCAGAATTAAAATGCTAAACAGCTATGCAGTGATACCTAACAGTAGAGCCACTCTTGTGTAAGAGCTTTGCAATAGCTACATAATTCAATACTGGTTTGACTTAATCGATATTAATACTCGTACCATACCTAAGCTGAAGCAGTAAATCTAAATATTTCTCATCATAAATCGACCCTAAATTTCGCTAATTTCTATTTCTCATTTTGTAAATTGGCCTTATTTCTCTACTAACCCCAATAAGACCCCAACTATACCCTACAAATCAAAGCACATATAAACCTCACTAAGGGTTTTGGGGTTTTGAATGAAAACAAGAAAATTGGATAATTTATTTAAATTTAAATTTTCAGGAACACATCCCAGTACAGTAATTATTTCTGAATTTATTGTTTTTGCTACTGTTTTTTTTACTGCTATTACTACTTGTAAAATTTAATTTTTTAATTATTTTAAAATATCCTGAAGACAGCATAAAGGAAGATATCCTGAAGATATCTTAAATTTTCTCACAAAAAAACTCAAGAAAAGCTTGCTTTAAAAGTAATCAGAAGAGAAAAATGAGTTTTCCCTAAATAGAAATGAATTTGAAAAGTAGAAAAAGAACAAATAATTAATATTCACCATGTTAGATTAGAGAATTGATCCTTATGATTAAAATCATTATTAAATTAGAAGTCAACTTGTGAGATGTGTGAATAAGCTCACAAGACGACCTAATTTAACTGAAAGATCAGGATTATTTCCAGAATACTGAAGGAATTTTTGAGATTGCATACAATAAGTATCTATTTGAATATAGAGAGATGGTTTCACAGAGAGACTGTGTTACAAAAGCAAATCTAATTTCCGAATAGGACGAGATGGTTATATCTAATACCAATCTCGAGGAGGTGGACGACGATAACGAAGTCCCCTTCGTGTAAAACTATGAATGGGAAGGGGATCTGAAGGAATCACCTTATGAAATTTATATATCACAACAAAGAAAATAAGTTTTTCACCCCTACTACCACCCTATAACTGGAAAATTATATATAGGAAGCACCTATGAGACAGACTCAGACGCAGAAGACTGGATTGATGAGGATGACTGCCAAACCTTTGGAAAAGAAGACCCAACATAGAACTTAGATTTCATTCCTCATTACTCCATAAACAATGGGATGAAGGCACCACAGAAATACCTAAAACTTAAGGAATAATAAATCTAGAGTTAAACACATTAACTAGAGCTAGAAAGGAGAATACTAAAGATTCAGAGAGAAAAATGCCTTTGAAGAAAAAAAAGAAAAGCAGAAGACTTAAGCTAACAAAAAGAAAGAACCTTATCAAAAAAGATTCTATAACTTAAAAAAGTCTTAAACTCCATACTTCCTTTAAGACATCACCTAGAAATGAGGCTAACAAAACCCCAATTCCCTATTTAATAGTGAATACATAGATGAGATAGTCTAAGTTACTAACTTATTTAAAAAAAACACTCAACAAACAATCTAGTAATGACTTTAACTTACAATCAATGGAGTTGGAAGTGCCAAAGCATAGAGAGGCCGAATCGCCAAACCATAGAGACCCCAAAAAGTTCTTACACCAAAACTTTCTTTTGCCTATTAAATAGTGATCAGACTTCTTTTTCAATTTTGGATTAAAGACAGCCTATACGTCACAGATCGGTACTTTTGAAAAATCTGATCAGTTTCTGACCAGAAACTGTATTCCTAAACAGGACAAAAAATCATAAGACAATAACCTCATAAGTTATACTACAGACTAGTATCAAATGACTATGAAAAAGTCTGCATGAGAGATGAAAGAATAAATAGCTTGACGAAGATAATTCTCATTCATGACAACAACCAAGGTCCAGAAATAGAAAAGACAACATTAAACAAACAAGATATTGACAACATCACATAACTTTTCAAATCTGGAAGAGGGTAAAAATTAAAATCAACTGCAGAAGAACAGAACTCAGCAGAGATATAGAAGAAGATTTTAAATCACAACCTTGGTATTCAAACTAAATGTAACAAAGAATGATGAAGAAGAAAAAGGTGCAACAAGAGAAAGTCAACAACCAATAGAAAATTACAGGAAAAAAGACTTACAAAGTGAAGAATAAATAACCAGACATAGAAGCCCTATAGTCAACAAAAGATAAGTTGACACTAACTAATTTTAAGGGCTTGTCCCTTATATATTAATATATATTTGAGATCGGTGGTCCCCAGAAACCTCAATTTGATGTAATTATATTTATTATAATTATAATTAAAATCATTTATCTTAATTCATAATGGCTACCTTTTCAATTTATTAAGTATACTTTCTTATAAATATAAATCTAATTGCTCTATTTTTTAATTTCTTTAAAGCCAGTCTCCACAAATAGATTATACTCGTTCGATAATAACTTAATATAATCCTACGTTATCTTTCTCTGCAAACTTATGCAATATGTTTATTAAAAAATATATCCGTAGAGCATTAAATACTGATCGTATACTTAAACTGACTTAAAGAACTATTCTGTGTTTATCGTGATTCATTAAATCCTGAAGAGGAAAGGAATAGTGTTTCCTATGAGTAATTTCAATTATCTGTCTGCAAAGTAATTAGAATTAAGAGATATGCAAGTGTCGATAATCGCATCGTTTGACTTTTAATCGTGTTTGAGTTTTATAGCATGAAAATGTGGTTTTTCGAATTTTGAGAAAATAAATTATAATTTTTAATAAAATCTCAAAATTGACCAAAAATAAAAATGCCAAAATTTGGGTCATAAACTACTTATGAAAATAGATCACAATTTCTTAAGTTTTTCGAGATCAATCAGCAACAGCACCTAGAAATGATTATAATAGAAATATTTTAACCTAGTCAAGACATCCAGACATTTTACTTGAATTTTATTTTTACAATAATTAAGAATTTTAGACTAATATAACTTTAGTATTAATTTCATTCTAGTGAATTATATAATTTTTTCATTCCTTTTTAGCAATTATATATTTTTCAAATCTGTACTAATTATAGAACCTACCATAGTAATTATTTTTTTCTTTCTTAGTCAAAATGTACTATATTTCCTCCTCTTCTTATTTGTATTCATGCTTTTATATATTCTTTTGCCAAGTATCACTTTTTTTAAATATGTGAATACGCATATCTTGTATGTAATTTAAAGGCATGTTAAAATATCTTAATAAAAAATGGTATTATTAGATAATCTTTCTTGATCTTCTAAGCTAAGTTGATCATGACAACTTCGTACAATTTAAATTATTCAAAACATTCTAAAAAAATCTCTTTTAAATATCATCTTTTAAATCTATCTTTAATGTTATTGGATAAGTTATTGCTTTAAGTGTGAATACTTTGAGTTTTATTCTTATAGCAATAAATTCATAACTTTAGAAAACTCTGCTTTTAAAGATTTAATCACCTTAGTTCTTACAAACCTTTCATTGAGTTAAATAGCTGTTTCTTCATTATTATTATTGTATCCTTGGCTTTTTAATTGCAAGCATTAGCAGTTTAAAGACCATGTCATGTAAAATTTTATCTTAAAAATATAAAATAGACCTCATCTCTAATTCCTATGCTTTTATGTGCTCGTTCTCTACTTAATTTTTAAGATTAACATGAAGTCTAGGTAAACTATAATTTTCGTAAGGGAGGCCGCAATATTTGCACTTTTATCTTTATGATTCATCTGCAACTCCCAATTTGCTTCACTTTCTAAGCAATATGCTCTAGAGTAGTTATTTTTAATTTTATTATGAATTATCATCAAACAAACTTGATAACCCCAAAAATTTAAAGATACAAATCTATATGCCTTTTATTAAAAAATTTCAATTTCATGTGAATAAGAAAGCAGTTGACTAACAAATAAAATGAAATGATATTTCTGATAGAACTAACATTTCGAAACCAAGTTTAATTGTTATGATTGTAATATTTCTTATTTAAATTTTACTCACTTTAAATATTGATTAAAAAATTTTAAGATAATTTTTTTATATTTTATTTTTATAGTATTAATATAGTATATTCAAAATGGGGAAATTGTAAAAATAAAATTCAAATTTAAATTTAATTAATAAAAACAGCCACTAATTTGCATGAGGTTTAAATAGAATTTGATATAGTAAGTATCCAAAATGTATGTATGTAATGGCCGTTACTATGCACCAACTTCATGAAAAGTTGGAAAGTTCGAATCCTGCTTTGGAATTTCTTTTATTTTTGTTTTAAAATTAATTAAAAATAATATTGGAACTCAAAAATAAAAGAAATTCCAAAGCAGGATTCGAACTCTCCAACCTTTCTTGAAGTTGGTTCATAGTAACGGCCATTACATACATACATTTTTGGATACTTACTATATCTAATTCTATTTAAACCTCATGCAAATTATTGGCTGTTTTTATTAATTTAATTTAAATTTGAATTTTATTTTTACAATTTCCCCATTTTGAAAATACTATATTAATAATATCATATTTCACCATTATAGAGAATTTGTTAGAAAAATGTATATAAATTAAATAAGCTAATGATTTTTAAATTAGAAAATTTATTTATAATTAATTAATAGTTTTTTTTTACTTTAAATAGTAAATTTACTAATGAAGTATAAATAACTATAGAGAGGTAGAAAACGATTAAAGTCGTTATAATTTAATATAAATATTAATATATTTATAAAGAACAAATGGCGACATAATGTTAATAAGGACTAAAGGTTTATGAATCTAACAAAAGGAAATCTAGTAATATATTATAAAAGCATTACATATTTATTGATAAAGTAAACATAATAAATTCCTTCAATATAATATAATTAATTAATATTAACAATTTATTAATAATAAAATAAATAGCTAAAGGTGTTATGCAACTTTGATATAATTGTATTTTCTATGTTGAAAGATAACCTGATATCTAGCATGTAAATGAAAGTAATTGACTATTGTATAATCATCAGCAAAATTGATAATATCTTTGTTTTTTATTTCAGAACAGTAAAAATTATTAAAAATATAAAAAGTTTGTAGTTTTCATAACTTTTTAAAATTATCCAACATGTGAGAATATGGTCATTCCATTCATTTATTTATTTATTAATTCAATAATTCTATAATATTTAAATTATAAAGTTTTAAAACATATTACAACTGTTTTGCAATTAAGTTAACTCAATAGCTTCACTAGAAATGGTTTTATCAAATTAACCTCAGAATTTATGTTTTATAACATTTTTTCATCTTTATTATCTCCTTAATATTTAAATGCTTACTAATATAGATAGAGTTGATTTATTGTGAAAATCAATAAAAAGCTAATGAATCTCCTCTGGATTAAAGATAACAAATCACAAATAATAATCAAATTAGTAAGTTACTTATCAAATCGTTTTACTTCTTTAAAAGTATCTAGGGGAGAAGTCAGAGGACATGCCTTAAGTGAGCCGTAAAAATAGTTCAAATTAAGAAGGACTTGATTACTTTTCTAAGATTAATCCGTAAGCCTTAGAGATAATATCAATTGTAGAGGAGAACTTTCACCTGGAAAAGCACAACACAAAGAGATTTTTGAAAGACTTTTTTGGTTGGCAACAAAGACCTTTTTAAAGCGTAGATGTGCAGACTCCATAGTGCCTTACTTTGAAGAGTTATCTGTAAAAATTATTTTGAAGTGATTCAGGAAGATCCCTCTTTAATGAAATTATTGAATTAATATAACAAATAGCAATTACTGTTTGATAGAAAATCATGTTTAGTATGCTTAGAACTTTTTTGTCAAACTTTGTATGTGAACTAATTAAGCATGCAATAGTGTAAGAAAAGTTTTTAATTCTGAGTAAGATAAGCAAAAATTTAACTTCATCCAAGAAGATATATACAAACAGTTTGAGAGTGAATTTTTTAAAAAAATAAGAACTTTAATTTTGATTATTACTTATATAGAAACAAAGGGCAAGTCCCTTGAGATATTGTTGTCCTTTTTCAAGTTTGAGCAGAATTAAGGCAGAAATGGACCTAAAACAATTATAAACGATGATGCCTCTGCAATTTTTAAGTGGGAGAGATAGTACAAAACATTTGACGAGTATTTGGAGGGAATTTTTAAATAACATTAAACTTTTATAATTCCCTAAAAAGATAAATTAAAGCTAATAAAGTCAATCATTAAAGCAATATATCTCTCCACAATTCTCTGTATAATCTCACTTCACACACTTTATATTGAAATTTTAATCAGATTTATATGATAATATGCAGAATACTTAAAGTTATTTTTTATCAGTATGATTTTTAATGGTTCTTTATTCTAGAAAAGACTTCCTTGATATAATTTTACTTTGAAAAATAAAGAGCATTAAAGATGCATTCCCATCCATATCCTTTTATTGGAACTGCACAATTGTGGTAAATTCCAAATTATCCCATAATAAAACTTAAATGTGTTAATTTCTAGCCATAACTATTACAACATGCCTTAGCATTCAATTTTAATGATTGAAAATAGTTTGACCATATAACTCTCTAGACCTCCTAGCTTTGATCCACCATATCATCTTCAGTATTTATGATTATCACATACTTATGAGTAAAACAGTTATTATGATGAGGAGTCCATGTCTTTAAACTAGTTTAGAATGGCTTTAATATTATATTATAAAAAAATCTTTGTAAGTCGTTAAGCATTTTAAATTAGAGTCCTAAAGCTGCCAATCTTTGCTCTTTTAATCTCTGAACTTAGTTATACTTTATTCTATGTTTAGTTTTATGGCTTTAAATTTGATTTTGAGTTTTTTATAGATTCTATAAAGGTGGGAACAAGCGAAATGGTATAATGGGTACTAATTTTTTAATTACTTGGCATCAGAGTTAAAGGCGTTTCTGCACACCGAGTATCTATAAAGATATGATATCACGGTAGAATTCATCAGGGAGAGATTCTGAATAAGTAAGCTTAGCTTTCTTTTCTTTTTCAAACAACTTAGTGGGATGGGTAAAAAATTTTCAAACCTAGTATATTGATATACCAAGAATGGGAAAAACTTCAAGAAAGGTGGCAGATTTTTATTGTGTGTTAATATTCTTATAATTTGATCCATATCTAAAGATTTAACCATAGGTCTTTAACCTTTATTCGACTTTTAAGAGCTTGTCCTTTTTTTAAATAATTAAGAAGCTTGTATAATTCTTAAAAAAATTGAAGATTATCGAAAATAAATTATGAATAGTGCATTTAGATTAATACTCTCTTCAATTTTATTTTACTAAATAAACGAATTATACTATATTTTATAATATAATAGAGTTAAAAATTAAAAAAAAATATAACTTTAATATGCTACAAATTAAATTGCTAAAAATAAAAGATTAAGGAGACTTAAGAAGTTAATAATTTAAAAGAAAATGTTATATAATTTACTCATAAGTACCCTCAATTATGGTAATCATAAAATTTAGATTACTCTTATTTTCAAAGATATTAAATAAAAATGTATTGATAAAAAAATAAACAAATAACCAGAATGAAAAGCAGTCTAGAAATATTGCCAATCATAATTTTAATAATAACTATAACTTTATAATCTTTAAAAAAGATATTAATGAATAATTTTTAATGTATATATTAATTCTTAAAAACACATAAATATTCAAATTTTACCAAATCTTTATCATAAATTTACCTTAATACATGTAATTTGTGTCTCCAATTTAATTAATAACCCCAACCTTTAAAAAATTCCTTAGACACCAAAACACTTATTAAACAACTAATAGGGATTTGGAATTTTAAGATTTTAATTATGATTAGCATGAAATTAAATTAATAATGTTACAAAATATTGACATGAATTAAATTAAAACCGGTGCCATTAGAGATTCAAGCTTGGCATAGAATTAATTTGATTATAATTGTTTAAATAGAGTACTTCAATTTTTTAATGAGTTGAAAATATTTTCAACTCAAAATTTGAATGAGTATAACTATTTAAATTTCAAGGAAAATATTAAAAAAATCTTATTAAACAATATAAAATATGTTATGACGACATTAATACAACATTAATTATTCAAGTTATCTCTCTAAATATAATTGTTAATTGATATTTACTTGGATTAACATTTAACTACAAAAAAAGAAATTTAATAAGCTTAAATATAAAATTGTAAATAAAAAACGCATAAACAAGAAAAAGAACTACTTAAAAAAATATTAATACAAAATAAATGATTTATTATTGCGCAAATTTTTAAGGAAAAGATGTTCAATAAGATTTCATGTGAAGCTATAAGTCAAAGGTATGTTAAAAAAAGGAATTTTTATAAATATAGTTAAAATCAGGCTAAAATTAAATTAAATTATTGTATAGAGGAGTTTTAACACAAATTATATCAAATTTATCCGAAATTTTAAAAAAAAAGAATAATTGCTAAAATAAAACTTAACCATAAAATAAATATATACAATAGATGTAATTCTTTCAAATATGAAAGAATTTTGGTGAAGAAAGAATAAACTAATAATAAATACAAATAATAAAAAAAAAGATTGTTTTTGCATTTTAAACATTTCCATCTGTGTAAAAACTAAAAATATGTTAAAAGGAGAATAAAATATAAAATTAAATAATAAAAACAAAAGTACTTCCACTTTACTTTAATTTAAGATGTGTAACTGTAAGCAAAGCTTTCACACCTTTATGAAATTCGCCATTTCATAGACTATTTAACGACGAATTCCACATTTATGATGGCTTTAGATATTTCATTTTTGAAACTATTAAATACGATTCTAATAATTTTTAATATTAATGTCAAAACATATACATTTTATTTAAATTTTACATTTAGGAAACTTTTCTGTATAATCTTCATAAACATTTTAGATTGGGAATTTATTTTGTAATTTTCTACAATTGTTTGGAAGCATATCTTAGACAGTCAATTATTTCAGGGCTGAAATAATGAAGCAATTATTTTATCTTTGCTATCCTTATTTCATATAACATAAATCCTTTGCACATTTTCTGATCTCAAATATATCTTAAAAGATAATATTGCCAATATAAGCTGATTTAAATAAATGACTAAAGTAGATTCCTATAAAATTAAAGTGAAATTGAATAACATTAAGAGGAGAAACATTGGCAATATCCCAGTAGAATAATGAGAATTTATTTTATTTTTACTACTTTATTATTGATCCACTAGGGATTCTTGAAGATCCCTATTACTGAATCTAGATACGATGAAATCTCTACCAATGTTGTCCCTATCCACATTGATACATCAAATCTGTAAAATAACTTCTTTTCCGAAAGGATTAGTCTCAGATGCTAAGAGAATTGAAGTTAATAATAGCAACAGAGAATACAAATTTTCTATAAAAATTACACCTTCATTTATGCAATTATAATAATAATTTAGCATTAAATTAAAAAGGCAGATGCTAAGGCTAACACAAGATAACTTTGTTGTCTACGCTTAGTCTACATAACTTTCTTATTTAGGGTTCTACAACTTTGTACCGTACCAAAAGCACTCTAGCAAGTAATTAAACCTGGAAAACGAACTGTCTAAGGAATAAAGAAACAAACACAAAGATACGAGGGTTATAAATTGTCCTTAGTTCTCGAAATCTATCTCAATAATGACTCTCCTAACAATCTTCTATTTTAACAAACATCATTTTTCTCCAATTGGATAAGAAGAACGAAAGAACAAACTAGTCGTTAAAAGCTCTAAGTTCAACAATATATTTGGTTTTTCTTGCTTAGGAGATGAGAAAAATTAATCAAGTAATAACAACAATATCAGAATTTAATAGTGCTATTTATTTTATAAAAAAAGAATTCAAGGTTTGGTGAAATTTTCCAAAAACTAAACTAAAAGTAATTAATAATTCATGAGTTAATTTAGTTTTTATCATAACTTTCAAAATCAAATGTATTTTAAAATATTAATTTAAATAAATGAATAGTTAAACTTTATAATACTCATCTTATATTAATTGAAATTGTGCTTCAGTTGTAAAATATAATATTTAAATAAAAATCTTTAACTCTTTGAATTAAAATGTTTATTAGTAATTTCAAATTAATTTTACTATAACATACTATGTGTGGAATATTACTATAAATAATTGTAATATTTCAATTATAATGAGTGAATGTTATTTCTAATATTTTCTTTAATAAACTGAGCATAATCTGAGACTTTTAAAGAATTTTATATTAAAATTTTCAATCTGTGCTCCTACTATATGGAATACTTTAGATGGCAAGTTTTAGGTCTAGAAGAGAATTATAGCTTGATTAAAAGAAATATAATATTAACTACTATTCTGAGTACTTTAAAAATCTAGAACTTTCTGATAGAAATTATAAATAACTAAATAAGAGATATATCAGTTAAATACATTACTACATTCATTGAATCAACTATAGCTTAATTGCTCTTTTCAAGAATCCTTTTGTTGATAATAATGGTTATTGGAAATATTTTCATTTCCAAATAAAAAAGTTTTAAATGGTAACCAAATAGTTTAGCTATTTTTCTTTTTTTATTTAACTAATTCATAATTTTTAGTCTGCAAACCAGTTTTCTAAATAGAATAAAATTTAAAATAATTGAAAAGATTATTTTAGAGTTTTGATTGATTTAGATCTTGAGGTAATGACCCTAATGTGGGAATAATAAATCTTCTTGCATATTTTTTTTGTATGATAAAACTTATTATTTTCTAATTTTTTTGTCTTATCGAACTTATATGATTTACAGCAAGGTTTTAAAGGGGTTTACTTTACTACTTAATTGTATATCTTTCGGACACCTTCTCAAATTATCTCATAATTAAAAGCAAAAGCAGAACTTACATTTCTTAAGGCAAAGCTTTCTTCTAATATTTCTACATATCTATTTAGATAAAAAACTTCTTTAATTTAATGTTATGGATCTACTCAAAATATGAGTAAATAATTAACATAATAATCATTAATACTTATACTATAACTAAAAAACATTCATATTTACGATAAATTAAAGAAGTTTTTTATCTAAATAGATATGTAGAAATATTAGAAGAAAGCTTTGCCTTAAGAAATGTAAGTTCTGCTTTTGCTTTTAATTATGAGATAATTTGAGAAGGTGTCCGAAAGATATACAATTAAGTAGTAAAGTAAACCCCTTTAAAACCTTGCTGTAAATCATATAAGTTCGATAAGACAAAAAAATTAGAAAATAATAAGTTTTATCATACAAAAAAAATATGCAAGAAGATTTATTATTCCCACATTAGGGTCATTACCTGAAAATTTAAGTCAATCAAACTTTAAGATTTGCTGTTATTAATTCAATTCAATTAATTATGATAAGTAAATCAGTTAACCTTGTCAAGCATATAATAGGTTTTATTTCTAAATATGAATTTTAAATAATAAATTCGATTAACGATAGCAATTAGGATATATAAAATAAAAATAAACTATTGGTTTTTAGAAAAAGGATTTATGATTGATAAATTAGATCCACTAACTGAATTCCCAATAATTAAAGTTCTTTCTATCTGTAATTTACTCCAAAATATTATTTATTAAAAGATTTTAATAATTAAAAAGTTTAGAAAAAGTAAAAACTCAGAAAGGGTGGGGTTCCTTAATATCAATATATATTGTAGGAATACATTTGATGTGGGAAAATTAATTAAATTTAAATTTACAAATATTTAAAATTGTAGCAGCTAACTTTCTCGAAACCTTGACAATAGGGTGCTTGTTTGATAGAGAATTCATAATTAGCTGGACTTTACTATTAACGGTACCACCCTAACGCATCCCTGGAAGGAGATACTTGACTGTAATTTTGAGTAGTTTGCTTAGTTGATTTTATGCCAATAGTAAAGGCCAGCTAATTTTGAATTCTCTATCAAACTTGTACCATTTTGACTAGGTTTCGAGATACCACTAATTTGAATAATTATAATTAATTTATTATTTATTTTCCCAAATCAAATGTATTCCTTAGTGAATGCAATTTTATAATTATTTAATGTGAAAGTAATTCTTGATTTTCCACAAATATATTATTTCTTTTAGTATAAATTTATCTGACTATAGACTGAGTTCTAGAATTAATCTGAGGATGCATTATGTAGGTTTATTGATTCCTTAAAAGTATATAGTATATAACTTCATTTTAAAATGAAATTCATATCCAATATGAAAATATCAGTATTCTTAACTTTGATTTATTTAAATTCATTTCTAACCATTTAATTAATCTGATTTGATTAGAATATTTATCAATTTTTAATTCAAGAATTGACAAATTATATAGAATTAAAAATTTTAAAAGCATTTTATTAATCAAACATTTAATTAACCACACTATTTTGTTTTATAATTAAAATATTTCAAATCAAAAAGAGAAAGACTTATTAAATAATTTTTCTTATAATTATAATAATTGATCATAATTCTTTTTAATAATGAAAATAATAATTAATCAGATGGGGTCTTAGAGACCCCAGATCATAATTAAAGGATTAAAAATCCTTTAAGTCATTAAATCATCTACTTTTCTTCCCTTGTTGTTGTTTGTTCTTTTTCCTCTCTTGTAGTTGTTTCTCTTTCCTGTTCTTCTTGACGATAATGGTTTTCTCTTTTTCTGTGAGTCTCCTGTTTTTCGGGCTATCAAAAAAGTTCTACTGCTCAAATCTTTTGCCCATTATAACTGTGAAGAGGGATATTATCTGAAGTTGAAGACTAGGGTAGAATTTTTACTAAATATTTTAGTTTGGAGATTAGGAATTGCGTGAGGTCTGATTTGAGGAAATTTGTTTGCCTGAATCATAGTCTATATGTTGATTTTACTTGTTATGGATTCTGTCTTCATCTAACCAAACATGAATTGGAACTTCACAGGATTATTCATTTTTTGGATTATTAGTTAATATGTCTTGATGTTGTGAGTATGCAGCTCGTTAAGTTATTCAGCGATGAAGTTCAATAATTAGTTAAAGACTAGTTTTTTCAGCAGTAAGAGCCTGCTTATTTCATGGAATATTTTGAAAAGGTTCACTGTTGTCAGGATTTGGTCGTATAAGCTCAAGTGGTATAATCTAAGGTGAAATGCTAGAATTGCTTCTTTCTTTAGGTATCTTTCATCCCATTCAGGAAAGGTGAGTCTTTTGTTTTACATAGTGTATTGAGTAGCAAGGTTATTAATATTTATATTAATTAAGTATTAATTATAAAACTTTTGGATCCACTTACTAATTAAATTTATTTTATTATAGATTTTAAAAATTAAATATGGGCCACGTAATTTTAGGTTAAGTTAGTCATCAGGTTATTTAGAACTATTTGGCCAGGTTTTCTGATGTTCCTATTTATAACCTATTTTGGGTAATCCCTGATTGAAGACCTTATAGATTCTTATCTCCGAGAAGAGTTGTCTGAAAAGATTTAGTCGCTATTTTCAAGGTCTATTTCTTTTATATCGTGTCAGTTTAGAAAGATCTTGAGACGTAAAGAAAATTCAGAGGTAAAATTATTTATATGCTGGAATGGGATGACCAGTTGATGATATTTCATTGCTTGAGTATCCTTTCTGAATGTTATCTAAGGTCTTTGTATAGTCTTTTTTTTCTTTCATAATAAGAGATGTCGTTTGGGTTCTCTTTCATTGATTCCTCTTGTTCTGGTTGTGGGGAAGGAGTGTGGAGGAAGTGGTTAGTAATTTTAATGATTGAATTTTTACAAGTATTTTTATTGCTCTCTTAGTTTGTCTTATGTGATTGGGACTTTTTATGGAACTTGTTGCTCTTTTTAAGTTGGATATTGAGTTTAAGAATTCAATTCCTTCCAATTTTGCTATCTTAAATGATAGTCAAGTTCAATTGAGTTCCTTCTCCATAATATATTGTATAGGAGAGGTACTATGTTTTAGTTTATTTTTAGTGTATTTATTTGGCTATAAAAAATTAAGCCTCTCTTCTGTGATGAGTCCCAGCAGTCATCATGGATTTTGTTATAAAAATGTACTGTGAAATGTTACATTTCTAGTCACATGATAAGTTGGATGAAACTAATCTTGTCTTCGGACTTTAGACTACTCATTCTCAGTTAAATTTCTTTATTATTCTTTAATAAATTATCATTTTTAGAAAATAGGTAGTTTGAAATAATTAATCATATTATTAGATTTGCTATTAAATAAATTAAAATAATTAAATTTTGATTTAATCAGTACAAAACAAGAATGGAATATTCTTTAGATCCTCTAATACGATACTCAGAATAAATTTGGGTCGTAATTAGAATTTTTTTGATTTAATACTCAACATTGACATTTAATTCTTTTTTACAGAACAATTTCAAGTTTTTAAAATATCTAAATATTGTTGTGTTATAATCTGCAAATATAATACCTTTAATTCCTTTCACTTTTTTTATAGCATTATAATTGCGCTTATTGAAATCTAAAATCTTTTTAAATAGGTCTTTTCGTAGAATATAATTTAATTGCTTTAATATTGAAAAATAATAATAGAGGAGTTTTCCATAAAAAAATCTTATATAAAAATTACAATTTGTATTTTAGCAAATCTGTATGATTACTTTTTGCCTTTATTAGTTATAGTTTTATTATAAGCAAAGGCATTTCAAGTCTGTTATTTATTTCTGTAATTAATATGATATGTAAAAATAAATTCAGAAAATTCTAAGAAATTTTAACTCAAATATAAAGAAGAAGTCACATATTTACAATATTTTTTGAATAAAGTGAATTGTATTAAATAATAAAATAAACAAACAAATAATTAAAAAAATGTCTGATCAGAGTGCTTTGTGTCATTCAACATATGTAAGTTACAAAAATCATATCTAACATTATATTTTTACAGGTGTTGCACCTGGTAAGACTGAAGACGTCAACGAAGAGGGAGTTCAAGGAGCCACAGAGAGAAGGGCAAAATAATTAAGATATTCGATGATGAAGATGAGGAAGAAGATGAAGATAAAACGATTTTTTGTAAGATTTGCTATTACTACTATTGCTATTGTTATTATTCTAAATTCATTTTCTAATTCACTTTATTTTGTTTTAAAAACATCATGATTATTTTCTAAACCTATTTGATGTTGAGGCTGTATATATTGCTAAAATTTGCATCTTCAATGTCACTTTCATCATAAACTTAAATTTCTTGCTTGTTTAGAGAGATATAGATTAAAATTCAATCATGTATTGGTGTTGAATTACAATTGCAAAAGATCTATCTACTGCAACATTAATTGCAAGAAGGGAGAATGGATTTCACAGACCATTTTATCTACTTAACTAATTAGTCAAACATTTCTAGGATTATCAAAACTTAAATATAAATTTATTAAATATAATGTATTTATCGTACTTTTGGTTGCCATTACATTTTAAATGGTAGATTTATTTTAATTATTTTGCGATTAACCTTATATCTTTTATCTATGAAAGTAATTAAAGTAATTAAGACAACGCTGGAGTTCTAAGCTCAAGTGTATTATATAAATTCAAGATTTGAAGAGTGAATTATTTATCCTATTTTTCTGGTGCTGAAGCTATCAACAAATTTAATTAAAGGATACATATTTATGTTTTAAAGCAATTATTTCTAAATTTTTCAGCAATCTGTGATGTTCGTGAGATCAGTATTTCACCCTTAAGTTAATTTTTAATTAAATTCTAATTTCTATTATATTGATATTTGAATATAAATTGTTATTGCAATATCTACATTAAATGCTGATCGTAAATATTTAAAAAGTAGCATCTAGTCACATTGAAATATATCCAGGATAGACAGCTTTTAATAAATAAAATGCTCTTACTACTTACCCAATTATTGAACAATTTAACCCCTTATTGACTTATGTAGATAGTTACTGTTAATCCAGTAGATGAATTTACTTGTAAAAAAATTGTAAATCGAAGCAATATTTCTATTATTCCAATCATAAATATTTGTAAAATTCTACATACAAATGTAATTCAAAAAATATTTTGAATCCTAGTTAGAATAATAAATCAAATTATTTATCTTTTACCATCATTTCTTCTTTCTCTTTTCCTATAATATTCAGAATCTGATAAGATAATTTACTATTTTTAATTTATTTAAAGCACTTTTTTTGCCCAAAATCAGAATATGATACATTATTATAAGTAAACTTTTCCAGATTTACTATAAAATTGCCATATTTTTTTATTGGTTTTGGACATTCTTATACAATCAACTTTCACTAAATAATTTATAATCATCATGTTATGAAGATATAGCAATTGAGATGGAGAGTTGATATATTTGTAGATTTCTAGTTTTTATTAAGGTATCTTTAATTAATTCAAATATACTCACTTTCGATATAAAATTTAAACATGGAGAACTTTTATATAAATTCATTAAATAAAATTTGATAAATTGAAAAATTTCTGACTTTAAAAATTCTAAGGCAATAAACTGCGCTTTTATACCAACAATATTTGGGCAAACATTAATTTTTAAAATGTATAAAATCTTTACATCTCAAATGCCAAAATAGCTTCCTTTTAATTTGTTGCTCGTCATCAAAAATAATAAATACTGGCTGATATTTAAATCAAAACAAATAATTTGGGTTTGAAACAAGAAAAGAGAAAAACATATATTATTTGAGAGAATGACTTTAATTTTTCAGGAAGTTATTCAAAAGGCTAGGAAATAAATAATTATTTAAAAGATTTCATTATGATATTTAGAAAAGTATTTATATCTTAGCTTACTTTTAAATATAAAAATAATTGAATATAAATCTTAAATAAACAAAATTAAAAAGAAGTACAAGAAAAGAAAGAAAGGGGACTAGATGGGGCAAAACATCAACAGCCAGCATGCCGAAGACGATTGTCAGTCTGCTAAAAAAAGGAATCAGTGAAACAGAATAGCCAGACATTTATGAAAGATTACTTTAATGTTCACAAAGAGGCTATAATAATTAGTAAATAAATAGTCAAATAATCTAAGTCTAATCATAAAAGAGAAGTATAAAGACATTTTATAGGTTCAATGTATAATTAAGAGTAGTTGAGGGGTGGGCTAAGAGTAGTTGAGGGGTGGGCTAAGAGAAGTTGACGGTGGGCTAAGATAAGTTTACGGGTGGGCCATAAACCTAACTAGCAAGTAACAGTGGAGTTCTAGAATTAAACAACGGAAAATTCCTCATGAAAACCATTAAGTCTTTAAGATAATATATACATATGACAATACTTTATGTGAGATGCTTTCCACTACATATTCTTACAATAACGATGAAGTCAAAGAATAATAGAACTGACTGATGGACATGATAAAATCCCTAGAATAAAAATGCCAAAGGCAAAGAATAATAGTCATGGGAGCTTAAACTTCCATATTAAGGAGTTAGGCAAAAGACTCAACAAGAAGGCATTAAGGAATCTATTCCTCAAGGAGTAGAAATTTATATAAAGAAAAAATACTCGACTAAGTTTTCTCAAATGTTCAAACAATCAGTTGAGAAACTTGTAAACTTAGATTAACTTACCAAAAATTGGTATAAGCAAAATTGAGAATTAAATACCAAGAAAACGATTTGAAACTCTCTCTCTAATAAGGAAAAAAACATAAGGATTTCGTACATTAGAAAATAGTGCTGGAAGGTCTTTATTGAAAAGGGAAGATAATTAACACCAAAGGATTTAGATCAACCTATCCAAAAAGAATTTCAAGATAGATTGGAAAGGCATCATAAAGGAAAAGGATGGTATCAATAACCCTCAGAATGAGCGATAAAAAATAAAGTTTAGAGCATCAAGAATGTCTTCCAGGACACCAAAATTCATTGGAGAGATGCTATTAAAGACATGGAACACTACCTTTAAAGAAAAAAATAAAGAAATTTTTCTATTTAATTAAAAGAATCCCCAAGAGCCAAAAATAATCACAATTATTAATGGGTTGACAATACAAGAAGATTGAGTGGAATTGGGAGAATCATGATTTATAATACGAAAACTTTAATTAATTAATAATTCTAATTACATTAATACCTAAACTTATTATCAAAATCAAAAATGGTAATCTCTGATTAGTGCTATTCTTCCTCATCCTCATCGTGATCCTCATCGCCATAGTCATTTTCATCATCTAAGTCCTCTCTGTCTGCTGTAGTGCGATCACCAGTCCAGCTGCACCTATGGTCTTAACAGGTAGGACCACTATAAAAAAAATTAAAGATATGTTTATTGTAACTTACATTTTATGTGAGTGGTCCATCTCTACCTGCGTCTGTTCAAAACGAATACTTATTACTATATTAAGTTTTTAAATTAATTAATAAATTACTTATTAT
>ARYC01003778.1:0-56329 GCA_000711775.1 Oxytricha trifallax
TAAGTCTACTGTATCGATGGGCAAGTCATGCATAAGATGATACAGCAGCAGCTTCTTGTAGTGAGTCTTGATTTAACTCCAGTAGAATTCAATTCCATTAAATTAAGGGCTATAAGGAACGTTATATACAGGATTTATGTTTAGCTCTTCATAAGTTTTTTTAGATTCCTTAATCTTATGAACTGAGAGGTTATCAACAAACAGGATGATCTCTTGGTTACTATACTTCTCTCTGAGCTTGTGTCGGAACTCTATATACTACTCTCGCATAATAGAGCGAGGGTGAATAACATAACTCTCTAGGCCTGAATCTTCACTTATACCAGCTAAAATTGCATGGGTTGACTACCTTCACTTTTTAATCATAGACTTTTATATTATCATACTTCTTATACCAAGACTTATTAATAAAGAAGTTGAAGGTAAACACAGCTTCATCAGCGTGTATGAACTAGATGTTATTAGTAATAGCTCTCTGCATTCAATCATATATATAGTTTAAATTATTACTATAAAATGGCACTGTAAAATCAATCACTCTCTTCACTCTGTTTTGACAGTCTTGAAAGTAATACCATTTCTTCTATAAATATTGGCTATAGTCTAAGGAGAGATGCGCATGTCAGGAAACCTGCGATGAAACATCACAGCTCGCTAGTCTAATGGAAAGTGTGCCCAATACTTCAAAGTCTTAGAGTCGCAGAGGAAGTCAATATGACCCTGGGAGAACTTTTATTTTCTTGCAGGATGCGTTCGACAACCAGAATTAAAATGCTAAACAGCTAGCAAGCAGTGATACCTAACAGTTGAGGCACTCTTGCGTAATAACTTTGCTATTGCTGCATAATTTAGTACAGGTTTGGCTTAGTCTATATTAATACTTGTTCCATACCTAAGCTTAAGCAGTAAATCTAAATATTACTCATCATAAATAGACCCTAAATTTCGCTAATTTCTATTTCTCATTTTGCAAATTGGCCTAATTTCTCTACTAACCCCAATAAGACCCCAACTATACCCTACAAATCAAAGCACTTATAAACCTCACTAAGGGGTTTTGGGGTTTTGAATGTCGATTTATAAATCTATTTAAAATTATAAACTTCTTTCTTATTATTATTATTATTATTTATATTTTATTATTACAAATTGTAAATGTATGTTCTTCTAGTTAAAAATATTAAACATTTCAAAACGTATATTATTAAAATAATCAATTAATAATATAATTATTATAAATGAAGTTTGAATGTATCTTGACTTTATTATTTTTTTTTAATATTCCCTTCACTTTGACATTCTTCAATTCTTGTATTTGGTTCTCTGAACTTAATAGTTCTCTTTATGAACTATGAAACTCTATAATGCTTTGATCGATTTCGTTTTTATTGAAACTACTATGTTTAGGAGTTGCATTTGCTTTTGTTGATTAATCACTAAAATTTTTCTATTAAATAAACTTCTGAAATATCTTAGATCTTTTTATACAAGGAAAGCGTATTAGCAATTAAAGGTTTTTATCTATGATGATTTTACTGAATTTAAAAATAAGTTATAGATATTATGAAGGAGTAAATCCAAATGCTTATGAAAAAAAGGTTGTAAAATAATATCATAAAGAACAAAAACATCAAGAATTACTCACTATTGATATAATATAATTGATTAATTTATTCTAAATATCTAATTTTATCATATACATTTGCATTCTTGATATACTTTATATCTCATCTTCTAAAAAGAATAACCCTCCATACAATTATTATTTTATTATATAGGTTTTATTTAATGTAAAGATCTAGAGGGAATGTTACGCATAAATATTTTACAGAAGCAAAGGAAGCATGATATTCAAGAGTGTTCATATTAGAGTCAATAAATGGCTGATACTTTTTGCAAAGTTAATTATTCACAAATAAGACTAACAATCCAAGATAACCCTATAAAATAATTAGTAGAGATAAACTTACTCTAAATTAGGCTTTCTAAGTAGCCAGAATTGTTGAGCATGTAATGAACAATAGCTTTCTTAAGTTTATTACAATTAACTCCCAGTAAAAAATACATTATAATAATATATAAATTAACTGCATTAAATTTAATTAAGTAGTATACTTCATCTTTCAGTCCGATATAGTACAGTCCATAAATCTTGAGAATTGTTTTATCATCAAGATTTAAAAATTAATTAAAAAAATAAAAGATTTTTCTTTGCTCTATGAATTTTTCTTAGAAGAAGTATTGGCACAAGCAGAGTCCAAACGAAAATAAAAGGAAGACCAATTGAATAAAAATAAATTTATAAGTTATTTAATTCGGATATAATTTAACTATTTTTTCTAAATGTATACTCATATTATTTTACTATATAGAAGGGAAAATATATTTAGAATTTTTAATTTTAAATCTAAAAGTAAATCCTGATGTATTTAACTCCTATAAAATATTTTTAATGATTAAATACCTAAAGTTTCAGATAAGAATATAGATAAAAATTAGCATATTCCTTAAAGAGATAAAAACATAAATACATTATATAAATCTTATAGATTTTTGAAAGAAATTATTATATTTAACACAAAATGAATTTATCTTTACTTCTTAATAAATTAAATGATATAATTATTTCATTATACTAACAAAAAATTAAAATATTAATAGTTGAAAAGTGTTTCTTTTTAATGTTAGAAATAATTCTTATATTTTAAAATAAAATATTAAATTGAGAGAATTAACTTATTGTGATAATCATTCCAGCAAGTAATATCCATATCTCTCTTCAAGTAGGAAATATTGCTATCTAGCTAATAGCAGTCAAATAAATCAGTCAAATACAAATACTAAATGAAATGATTTGATCAAAATTATTAATTAATTAAATGGGGACATAATAGCATAGTCATTATTTGTAATTGGTCTTCATCATAAGAAAAAATGTATTTAATTTAAACTTTCAGAATTAAATTGAATTACAAAAACATTACATAATATTCTAGTTAGAAGAAAAGAATATAATAATTTTTTTTTATTTCTATATTAATATTTATCAACAAAATGTTGATAAATATTGATACTATTTTTAATCTTTTTGATTATTTTAGTTTTTTTTAGGTTTTAAATATAAAATAAATGAAAATAACGAAAACATCATTGTAATAATTTAAGGATAGCACAAGTAGTTTACAATCATTGCTGTAATCTCAATTTTTTCTATCAATGAGAATAATTTATTTTTATTTAATTAATCATCTATATTTTTATAATCATATCACTATCTGCAACTAAACTCAACAAAATATTTACATGCTATACTTATAATGCAGGGTTAGTTTATTAACAAGGGCTAAAAATATTTCGAAAATATCAAATTTTATATTCTTTGTTAAACTTTGAAGCAAACTTATATGAATAATTAGCGATAAGTTTCCAATTATTTAGTGCTTTATAAAATAAATTTTAATATTACCTGGTTTAAGGAAATTTAATAAATTAAACATCCAATAGTTTAATAGTTACTTAGATTAATAATTTTAATTTAGATATTTCAATAAAATTTAACGAATTTAATTATTTTATATAATTCTTAATAATTTTAATGATATTATAAAATATAGAAGTTTTTCGTCCCCTATATGATTAACATATTATTTGCTTTTATTTTTTAATCATTAAGAATTTTTTAATCCAAAGTTAAAATAATTAACAATGATTTTGCAAATAAATATAATTTTAATGAGCAATTTTAGAATCATGATCTATTAAAATAATTTTAAATTGATTTAACATTATTACAGACGTGTTTTATTATATCAAAGATAAATATCAAACGTAGAATGAATAAAATTGAGAAAAATTACTATCTAATTAAACTTTTGTTTGTAAAATATGGAAAAATAACTTTTATTAATCAAATAATATAACTAGTTGATTCCATTTTATTAATTTGATAATAAATATAAGTCTGAAACTTTATACGATTAAAAACCGTTCGCCATTTCAAAGTTTTGATCTTTCCTCTTAATAGTTATTTTTATGATAATCCAAATAAGTGTTCCAATAAACGTAAATATGATTGGGAGCATTCCAAATAAAATCAGCTTGAGTTCATTTTGAGAAACACTTGAGTATCCAAGTGAAAGGTACAAGCAATCAAAAGACAAGAGCGTTTCTTAAGCACTTGAAGCGTATGAAAAATATGTAAGCATATCATCCACATTTTGTGGCCATCTCATGTTAAATTACTTAGCCAGCATAACTACTTAAATGTAGTTTGTTATTATCCTAATCATCACTGCTTGGGGATTATTCCTCTTTGGATTTTGAATCAATGAACTATGCAAAATTATTCAACAATACTTACTAGGAGAGATAAGTGATGTAAACAAGCAACAATGCACAAATTCAATTATATTATTTATAAATTCCAAAGAAAAATAGAAACTGAGTTGTAAGCGACTTGCATTTTTAAATAATTCTAACAAATTAATTTATTCTGAACAATCAGATCAGAGTTAGGTCGGCAGGTGGGTGGCAGCTTGCCCAACTGGAGATGACACCTGACTCGAACCCAAAACTCGCCAATGGTTATTACTGGCGAATGATCATAGTCTTCTTTCCTCCCTTGTAATAATAAGCAGAGAAAGGGTGGCCTCACATATGCGACTTGACTCTGATGAGTGTCCTTCAGTCGAGCAGCCTTCATGTACCCATGAGTAAAATGTTCAATTACACTGTAAATGAAAAATCTCATGAGAAAAAATCCTTACTTTGTGAAGCCGATGCTTGCAATTGATTTACAGCCTTGTCAATTTCTTGAACATCTTTAATACTAATTAAATATATATTAATTATTACAATCCCCTGACCTTCAGTTTATACTTATTTACTAACTATTCTGAACAATCTTTATCCCTAAAAATTTTATTTAGATTATTTAATTATATGGTAAGGATTAAATAAATGTGAAGATTTAATAAGCAAACAAGGTTATATATCATGACATATTTAATTTAAATAAAAAAATAAATGCAAATTATAAATTATCTAATTATCTTAATAATATAATGTGTTAATAGTCCTAAATTTATAATTTACTAAACTGGGTAAATTGTTAGAAATCACCAATTATTTAGTTAAAATTAAAAAGCTTTATTGAAAAAAATAAAATATTATTCAGTTAAATTTTGAAGTTCATTTTTTAATTTATAGGTTTGAGGTTTTTTCATATTATACTTAATTATTTTATTAGTTTCCTTCTTTTAAATATTTTTTTGATGATATAGAGTTTATTAGGCTATTAAAGTTTCTTCTCAGTCATACTATTGATACTTACTGGTAAAATAAGAAAATATTTATGTTATTTTATCTTTAACATGAGTAGCAATTAAAATCTTGATAGAAGATAATATACTCAAAATCATATAATAAAGATAAAAATGTTTGATATTAAATATAATCCTTATCATTAAATAATTTGTATTTTGAAAATGAGTTTTGAATCAGCTAATCCAGTAGACCCATAAATATAAGTTTATATAATTTTTTAATTGAAAATTGTATCATTTGTATGTCCTGTACATTTTGAGCATAGTCTTCCTTTATAACCTTCGGCACACTACGATTCTAATCCACCTCTAAATATATTAAAAATAAGTGATAATTACAAGCATGCTTATTTGTTCAAACATTTGATAGCTTTGAGTGACTGATTAAAAGATCTCCAATACCCATAGTCAACATAAGTTATATCTCCTCCTTGGCATTAAATTTTATAATATACTATTAAACAAAATGCATTCCAATTTTTATTAGTTTAGTTTTGCAAAATTAAATTGAAATACTAAATTTGGTTTAATTAGAATTTATTTTATTTAAATTATAGTAATTTAACCAATATAAAATAAACAAAGATCTTTTGTTCAACATTTAAAGATAGCTAATTTATTCCATTAATGAATATTTATTTGAAATTATCAGTTTAATTAAATTAATTATAAAAATAGAGATTATGTTATTAAGAACTATCACATAATTATCATATTGTAGGAATACATTCGAATTTGGAAAATTAATTATAATTAAATAAAAATAAGTTGAAAATCGTGGCAATTAAAGTTGGTACATTTAAAATATCTTGAGCTTATTCGATAGAGAATAAATTAGCTGGGCTTTATTATTGGCGCTACTATTTATCTCATCCCTAGAGAGAGATAACTTAAATTTAATGTGGGTGTATAATTTATCCAATATAGATTCCTTTAATAAAAGTTGAGTTATCTCGCTCCAGGGATGTGATAAAATAGTACCGCCAATAATAAAGTCCAGTTAATTTTAAATTTTCTATCGATTGAGCTTAAGCTTTTTAAATTGGCCAACTTTAATTGCCTAGATTTTAACTTATTTTTATTTAATTAATTTTCCAAATTCGAATGAATTATATTTAAATGTAATTATATTAAGCTATATTTAAATATTAAAGATTGAGAGGACATTATTTGCACTATGTTTATTT
Organism: Oxytricha trifallax; assembly: GCA_000711775.1. Lineage (NCBI taxonomy): Eukaryota > Ciliophora > Spirotrichea > Sporadotrichida > Oxytrichidae > Oxytricha > Oxytricha trifallax. The sequence continues at coordinate 6,512 of ARYC01003778.1, forward strand.
ATAGCCAAATGAATATATTCCTTTTTAGCATGCTACACATTTATTATTTAAGTTTACTTCCCCAGATTAACAATCTCTGAATTCAATGCTTATTTGAAGCTCTATAATAATGTTAAAGATTTTGATAGATTTCTTACATGACTAGCCTTAAGATTTAGTAGAAGACTTTGAGGCATCTATGCTATCTGTGGTAAACAATATTTACGATTTATAACTAGGCTTCGAGAAAAAGTTCAATAAGCTAAATTAAATCCTCAAATATTTAAAGAAAAATGCATTTTATTCAGACTTATTTAGAATATTATTGATGCTATAGCTAAATACAATCAATCATAATATCATAGGTAAAACCAGTAATGATATATTACTAATTTATGTATTTAATTCAAGGTTTAAATGTGAATATAACCCCATGAACATTTTAATTTTAAAACAGGTTACAAAAAAGGTTTAATTCTATAATTATATAATTGTTAGCTATCTTTAAAATTAAAAATTAAAATTTATTTAAAAACAATTAGTTGCAATCAATTTAAGTGTAAATATTTTTAAACCAATCATAATTGGTAAATTTTAAATATATAAAAATTATATTTTCTAATAATGTTTATAAATAACAGGAGGTATACTCCATTTTATGCTTTTACTTTAGTATTCCCAGAAACTGATACAACTTAATCATTTGATAACTTTTTTATTTATTATAGCTATTATATAATTATACATAATATATTATATTCTTAATTAATTTCAAAATTTTCAAGCTTTGAGATTATTTTATTATATTTTAATATAAATCAAATATAAAAATGTTTAAGTTTAAAATCTTTTTAGAGTTAGTCTTAATTTATTATTAGAAAGTAGCTTATTTTAATCAATAATTATTTAACTAATTATTTTTATTCTAACGATCAATTTATATCAAAATTTATCGACTATATTTAATTACTAAGTTTTTTAATTTAAGTTAATCTTTTTAATTGTATTTTATTTTAATCTCAAATTTATTTAGACTTTTCAAATAATTAATTTGAGAATATCTGAGCAGCGCTTTCTGAGTCCATTGAGATTATCTGATCATTTAAATTAATTAAATAAATTTTAGTCGAACAATCCAACTAGAATATCGATTTCTAAAGTTTGCCCACTAACTAATGAACGCAAAAAATAAGAGTCTTCATTGATAAGTTTTAATTTTGTTGGGTAGGAAGCATAGTCTTTTCCATAAGGCGCCTCATTTTGTTAATAATTTTAAATCATAAAATTTAATGGCTCTTTTAACTCATAGTAGATACCTCCACCTGATATTGATGATTTGCTTTTTATGAAAGTATAAATAAATGAATTAATAGTATTCCCTGCTAACTTTGTGTCACAAACTATGAGAAATTAAGTTCAATAATAAATTTACATAAAGCTGAAATATCGCAGGCTATGTAAATTATTTACATTTATTTAAAACCGATCCTCCACTTAAATTTGCTTGATTGTTTTAAAATTGAGTGTTTGATACACTAAGTTACTAGTTTGAAACATATACAGCTCCTCCATTTTCAATAGATGATAGATTTGGTATAATTTTATTTAAATAAATTAAATTAAAATTTTTAATTTTATCAATATGAATTAAAATAAATGGTATAAATAATTTACGAATATATTATAGGCCGGTATTTAATAGATTCTAATTTGACTTAAAAAATATTTATTTAATAAAAGATTTTATAGAAGACAACTTGTTATTACAACCTTTACTTATTCTATTAATAATTAATTTAATTACATTTTAATAAATTTTATTAATTCATCCATGTTTTTCTTTTCATCAAGTGTATATATCAAAGTAATGTATTTTTATTTTAAACAAAAGCACCAGACAATTTATAAATTAACAATTTCTATAATTAGAAAAGTATTTAAAATTTTAATAATGTCATTTTTATTAATTAATTTATTTATAAATTTATCTGTGAATAAAAAACAATTAAATAAATTTGTTCAGATTAAAGGATATTTTTTTAATTATATTAATTATAGTATAAATTTATAATTTACGATAAATAATTTTGGATATTATTTATAATATTTTTTCCTCATTAATTTGTATTTTAATTTATTTATTTTCCATTTTATTATTTAAAAGTTCAATAAATTTATTTTTAATTATTATATAAAATGATAAATTTGTTTTTTTAAACAAAATTTATAGTCTTTTAAAATAAAATTAACTATTTAGCTTTTATATAATTGATGATAAATGCTTGAATGTTTTCAACAAGAGAATTTGAAAATTAAATTGTAGAGGATTTTGATTTAATAACTAATCCTTTTGTCTCATTATTTACAGAATCCTTTATTTCACATTAATCACTAAATTTTCTTAAAATATAATTATATTACCAGGTAAAGTTAGTTTATTCAAGACGAAAAAGTGTTTGATTAAAATCTTTAGCATACACTTAAAGTTAAAATAAATTAATTAATATGAAATAGTCCAAACAATTTGCTTTATCCAATTATAAAAATAGAATTAATTTTAATTGCAACTACTGGTTTTTCAAAGCAATGAATATTTAAATATATATCTGGGGAAGCATTATTATTCCATTTTATAAATAAATGTATATTAATAATAATGCAATACTATAAATTTAAAGAAAAAACCTAGAAAATAAGCAATAAATTACAAGAATAATTATATTAGCAAATATAACAATTGGAATGAAATCTTAAATAAAATGTGTCTCAATATTATTAAAAATAATCATTTGTTTAAAACATAATATCATATATTTTCACTTGTATATTTAATCTTAAACTTTATCATTGATTTTTATAAAAAATTAATATTTTAAATAATTTATTAGATTGTATAATTTCTTCTTATGTTATATTAAAGTAAAAAATATTTGATAAAGAAAATCTTTCAAATTAAATGTTCGATGATTCTATAAAAGTTATAGGAAGCAAAATGTCTTACTAAAGATAAATAAGGATGAGTTACTATTTTTTTATTTTAAATTAAAAATATTGGCAGTCAAATTTGAAGCTTCATAGTTTCTAATATTTATATCAGAATCTGTTATGAACATTGCATTTAAATTTGAATCTGACATAGTTACATATATTATAGAAAGGATAAATTACATTTTCGAATAAAACTTTCCCATTAGATTAAGCTGCTAATAAAAAGCTTACTGATTGGATATTATCAACATAATTAACTAAATTATATAATATTAAATATTTTGAAAAGTCAAATTAGTAGCATTGAAATATGATTGCTCTTAATATATAAAAACATCTCTCAAGTTGTAGCAATCTTATACGTTCACCTGGTTTATAGTAACGTAAGAATTTGATTATGATTATATTAAATTATGCTAGTTATTAACAGAAATATTGTTTTAAATCATTATTTCAGCTTTTATTAAGTGAATTTAGTATGGGACTTTTATTAGAAGATTATAAGTAATATAAAAATGCATAGTTGAATTGTAAAATTAAATCAATTTAGATATAGTCTTACATTTTTAAGTTTATAAGCTATTGCTATAAAAATTAATAGTTAGATAAATATTCAAGTTTAGCTTAATTATTTTGTATATTCTATAAGAAAAAATAATATGAATTAACAAAATAGAATGTATGAATTATAAAATACTATCTTTCCTTAAAATATTGTTTAGTAATATTTAGCCTTATAATAATTAATATCTATAATTTTTAAATTTACTATAATTATAGGTAGGATCAGTCAATGCTTATTATATTAACTTTTAATTGTTTTATAACTCTAAGAGGAAGTTTTGTTAAAGATTTAGAATCTTTGATCCATTTTATATACTTATGAGACTATTTAGAAGCTATTTTAAAAATAAAATGTTTTTTTAATTTATTTAATAAACAACATACAAAGTAATTTTGATTTAAACTATTAATTTAAATTAAAAATTGCACTAATATTTGTCTTCATAATTAAACCCATTTTCTTTAATTAACCCTTCTGATAATGATATCTAATTTTATGAGTTTATTGCATATAAAATCGAGCCTTCAATAGCATAATTCATTTAGATTGTGCAATTTATCAATTTAGCATTGCCTTCAGATTCTACATAAACTACTCCTCCTCTAAATGCAAAATTATTCTAGATAACACAATCTAAGCAAGTCACTAAAGCATCAGACTAAGAAAAAAATAATCCCCCTTTTATGGAGTAGTTATTCTTAAACTCACAATTTTTAAATGTAGAATTAGAAGACTTTTACTCTCCAAATATTATAGATCCACTTCCTAAACTATAGTTTTCTTAAAATATAGAGCTTGTTACAGTTAGATTGGCATTTTTAGATATATGAAATAGTCCTTAATTCTTACCAAAATTCCCTTAAAAATTTGAGTCACTTATACTAATTTATTAAGGATTCGCAACATTCAAGACTTCAACAGGAGTTAGTTAGAAAAATAAGCCAGAGTTATTCTTGAAAGTACAATTATATATCACAAATTCTTTAGAATTATGATTTAACTATAAGACATTTCCTCCTTCCAAGGAATTTCCTTAAAATGTACTATTTATCAAGTTTATTTTGAGATTTTTGTAAATAATCTTTTCTGTTTTAATAATTGTCTGCTAATTGTTTAGATGATTGTCTAGGAATAATATATTTCTCACAGTAATTATGATGTCTGCATCCAAGTTTCCATCATCAATTATGTTATGAATATATATTTATGCTTGATAGTAATAGGAAAGGGATTTAAGAATTCGAAACAACTACATTGTCAATTGAAATGCTTTCTTTATCTAACTATTAATAGTTTGTTATCTGGAAAAGATGGAAGATTTAAATTTCGTTTTGACTTTACTTTTTTAAATTATTGATGTCTAAATATCTTAGGAATATTTAACTTGATTAACTAAATTGTATCAAGTCATTAAATGTAAGTGTTGATTTTTCAAGTTAAATTTCACTAAGTGATATATTTTAAGATTACTAAATATAAATGGCCTTGTTATTTCATATTAAAATTCTAATTTAAATTTTGTTTCAGTAAACAAATAAAATTAAATTTCCAAAATTGCAGATCAAATATTTTATATTTTTTACTATAAGATTAGAAGACTTTTAAATCTTTAATAAGCTTGTTTCTGTGTTTAAAGAATTTTGTCTGCTATTGGAATTTATGAATGTAATATTTAAAATTATAAAATAAAGGATGATTAGATCTTAAATTTTAGAATTATATAAATTAGGGGAAATTTATCAAAAATTAATTTAAGATAGGAATAAACTTTAGCTTGACAATTGTTCTTTAAATGATAATTAAATTTGTGATAATTAATAGAATTAGAAAATTAATAAGATAAACTATAAAGCATTTGATTTGTCAAATCCCTAAGTAATTTATTTAAAAAGTTATTTGGAGGTTATAATTGATATAATATAGAGCAATCTACTTTAATTTGCGTGACTTGATAACTTTTATGGTTGAATGTACTTAATTTTAATTTTCTATAAAAATATACATACATATTTGATACTGCTATCATATTGATTTCAAATTTACTCACATTGAATTAATTTCTAAAATAAATTATATTTCTCCAATATTACATTATAATCCATTAATTTAAAAATATGAAATATTCTCTATAATGCCGTGAGTAAATTCTATCGCAATTACATTTGCAGATTAAGTATTATTAAAAATATTGTTTCGAACAATGCCATATTCAGCATTTGAAAACAATAAGTTATTTTTTAATTTATTTATAAATAAATTAAATTTAATTAATAAGTCCTATTCTTAATAATCTGAATAGCAATTTTCAAAATAGTTATTCTCAATTATAACATTTAGATTTTTAGTTTCAGGAGATTTTTATATTAAAACAATTCCTTATTTTATACTTCCATAAGTCTAATTTATAAAAGAGTTATTTCTGAATGTTACATCCCACTTTATATTAGGGTAAAGAGTCGTGAAGGCTATGTTAAAAGCAACACTTAAAATATATTTTTTAACAGCGTTTGAAATTGAAGGATGTTTATTATTTATTGTGTTATTTTCAATATGAACGAAAAATGAAAGTTTCTATTATGGAGGACAATCCGTTTCTTATGCATTTGCGAAAATTAGCCCTTTTTAATTGTATTCCCAATAAAGGTCATTAAAAATGTTGTTTGTGAAAGTGATGTTTTATGCCCAATTATAAACAATCATAGGATGGCTCGCTAATTAATTATGGCCAGTGAAGTAGTTGTTACTCCAGATTTATCTATTTGCCATTCCTGGAGAAAGGACAACATTGCAATTTGAAGAAGCTGTTGAAAAAACTAAGTTTTGCATTTCACTGATAAATTTATAAAAATAAGATGTCAAAATAATTATGCTCAAACTTTACATTAAAACCTCCAATACTGTGCATTAGAACTTAGGATCCCCCCACAATTCTGGAATTTCCGATCGTTTCAGAATCATTCTGGAATTTCAAGAATTTTTGTTATAATTGTATGATTACTATTTTTTAAAAGAAAATACTGAAAATGACTAATAATTTTCAAATTTTTCCAATTCCTTTAGAACTCGAGAAGAAAAAAAAATTTTATTTAATATATCCTTCAATTTTTTCTGAAATTTATATCTCTATAACTTAAATTTATTAACAATCGCATAAATTCGAATAAATTTGTTTCATATTTTCTCATACTCAAATCAGCTTATTAATTTAAGTCTTTATGAAATAAATTTTTAATATATGAAAATAATAAAGCTGCAAATCAATCATTGACTTCATCCCACTATTATTATTTCTTAATTACATGTTTAATATAAAAAGATATTGTTTATTACTTAAACTTAAAAAAATACTGATATCAGTAATTTTTTATATAGTCAGAGCATTTACATAAATAGAATAAGATATAAAAAAATAAATATAATAAATACAATACCTACTATTAAATTCCTCTAATTTTTTTATATTTTTACTCATCTATATTGAAAGTTAAGTTAAATAAGAATTAAAAAAAGTTATGAATAAAAACCGTTAAATATATAGCTGTTGATTAATGTTATAAAACAAGAATATTAAGTATTAATAATAATAAATATATTATGGAAGCAATACTTAATGATTAACGGCCAGCAATTGAATTACTTATAGAAACCGGTTTTCTCAAATTACCTATTAATATATTTTATATAATAATCAACATTAATTATAACTTATTGCTTGCGCTATATGTCAATAAGAGCTAAAAATGTACAAAGACGCAAGCTACTTGGATGGTTATGTAATAAAATGCACGAGGAAACTATCTATAATTATTTAATAAACTACCAATGAATATTTTTAAAGTAAGAGTTTATTTAGTTAAGTGAAATTTAATAATCAATTCCCAATTATTGTTAATCAGAAATAACATAAGACTTCTTATAACTTTATAATTAAATTTGGTTTTTTATAAATAATGTATAACTTTTATTAAAAAACCATGGTTGGCCAAGTCTCATTTAAAAGAATATTTAACTGTTTACTGTCCAAAAAAAAATATCCTTGCACGTTTATGATTTAAAACAATTATGTTACTTTAATTTAATATTAAATACAGTTATAGTAATATAAAAGTTTTTTTCACAAATCATTTTCTAGTTGTATATTCTTGGAATCAATTCTCAATAACTAAGGAAAAGGCTTTATTAAAAAATATATAGATAGATTTAATTTTTTGAATTTGTAAATTTAAATTATAAATAAATATCTCATTAAATGAACTAATGAGTTATAATAATTATGTTTTTAAAAATTACTCATAAATTAATATAAATAAAACTTAAATTTAATTATAATAATTCAATTGTGCTTTATCTAATTGATTATCTTAAATTAAAAATATGTGCAGACTTTATTAAAATTACTCTATACGTATTTTGAAAATACTTCACTAAATATACTAGCAGCATTTAGGCATATAAATTAATTATTAAATTGTGATTTAATTTATTGTAATTTTGCAGTGTAAGGAAGCATATGCAAGTCGTACAAGAATCTTACTTACTCGAGGTGACATAGAGTTTATAACAATATATATATATATATATTGATAACATATAATCACATATTTTAAATATTAATTAGAATGTGATGAGACCTTGTGGTCATACTTTACTGGAACGGTAAATTAAGATCTCACTATAAAAATGTGTTTATTATTTGTTATATTTATTATATAATATTTACCAACGCCAAATATGGGTTCTCGGGTTAATCCAACAAAGCGACAGGAAAAAATGCAAAATTTATATAGTTCCTAATAGAACCTCTGCAGTTATAGAATCTTACATAGAAGCTGCATGTAAATTCAATGTATTTTTTAATATTATTAAAATAATAAACGATTTTTATATAAATTTAGTATAATTAACCGTTTATAGTTAATATTTGTTTAATGGAAAAGTTGTTTTTTATATATATATATATATGCACGAGTTCATCACAATGGTTATAAAATTTATGATAGAATTAGATGGTCTAATCTAAATTTATTGCACTAGAAACATGTACATTACAATTTAATATTAAATATTGATAAAATACAATTGAATCGGGGAAATGTAAAAATAAAAATACAAAATTGATTAAATATATAATTACTACTCATTTACTCTACGTTTTGTCTTATATGCGAAAAGTGGCCAAACTGCTACTTAATTTTACAAAATGCTCACTTTTATTAGGTTTTTGTGTCAAAATCGATATGCATCATTAGGAACATATATAAAGTGACCAAATTCGCTATCAGCTGTAAAAATGACCAACTTTACTATTTGTGGTCAAAATTTCTGTCTTTTTATACATGTATCTCACATTTGAGCAGAGTGGTCAAAAAAGTGGCCAAAGTGCATGATTTTAACCAAAGTGACAAGAATAGTGGTCAAAGCTGAGATTTTTTCTAAAAGTGACCAGAGTGCACGATAGAAACCAAAATGACCAGAGTTGTGATCAAAATCTCAAAAAATCGCAGTTTTTAGTCTGAATTTAGTATTATGAATCATTTTTCGAAAATATGCGGTCACCAAGCCAAATTTGGAGCAGAGTGGTCAAAAATCTTGAAAATGATTGTTGCTGGTCAAATTTGTTTAAATTTATGTGGTTATTATGCTCAATACTGCAGCAGTACCTGCAAATCTCAGCTGGTCAAAAACATCGAGCAGAAGTTGGAAATTTACTAGTTTTTCGCTGAATTCCTATCGAACTGGATAGCATGATGCTCAGTGCACCTCCTCTCTCACCAACCCATTAAATTCTTGAAATATCTGATTTTGAACCAAATTTTGTCCAATTATAGCATGTGTTGCCCAACTCTTCTGGTGCTCACCTTGAGTGTATAGAAGTTTTCTATATAGAGAGAAATTGTCCAGAATTTGATGCCATTCGTCAAGAATTCACTCTTGTATGAACAGACTTATGAAAACTGCGATTTCGGGCAATACACATACATTTATAGATTGATTTTAAGTATAGTATTAATAACAGCAGTAATAGTAGCAGAAATAGTATAGGCAGTAATAATGACAATGCATTAGGTATAAGCGCTTATAGAAATTTCAATGTATGATGCAATTCTTGTTTTTGAGTAGAATCTCATACAAAGCCATACCTCAGAGTATGTATCCATTTCTTGATACTGAATGCCCAGAGTCCTCGAACATCATCCTCACTCATGTTTTTTATTATTTCTTGGATGCGCTTAACCAGCTGCACTCTATAAGTTAGTTATGAGAGTATGCTTACTTGCTGTTAATGTTCTGCTACTTGAGGTTCTTCTTGATGTATGCAAACAACTATTCGATTGGGTTGAGCCAGGGCGAGTATTCTGCATTGAAGAGTACGTTGACTTTGAAGCGACGAGCAGTCGCAAGCATCTCAGAATACTTATGAATTATGGCATTATCCATTAAAAGCACCACCTTCTTATTGCATATATCTTTGTAAGTTCTTATACTTCTCAGCGTCTGACATATAAAGTTCTCAAACAGCACTGAATCAAAAGCTCCCTCAATTATTTGAGTGGAGACCACTCTGTCAACTGCGATTGCAGCTATCAAACCCATAGAATACTGTTACCTCTTCACTGTTTACTTAGCAATCGACAACTGTCTTGCTCTCAAACCATAATCGCCTAAATTGGAGAGCATTTCCTATCGATACTGAGAGATTGGCTTATAATTGAGATTAATCTGACTTTGATCTGGAATTTATGCAGAGGGTTGATCACATTCTTTGGATTCTTCTTATTGATTATGATTTTGTGATGGGTCATCTATGAGTAAAGTTAAATTGGTTTTAGGACGGTAGTTGAATTATAATCTTAGTAGTTTGATGGAAGTTTGCATCATGATTAGTGGTTTGAAATGAGACTTGTTGAATTTGTGAGAACTGGAACCATACAACCTAAGGGTGGAACCATGCAACTTAAGGGTGGAGCCATACAACATGGATCTATACAACTCGGATCCATACAACCAGGAACCATACAACCTGGAGCCATACAACCTCAGCGCGGAACCATGCAATCCAAGAGATATCTTCAGGGTATCTCCATCTATCATAATAGTTCCAATCATAGTATAATTCCCAGAGTTCACATCTCAACTTGCATCTCTCTCATTCTTGAAATTATCAAAGATAAGTAATCGCTCAAACTAAGCTGAGTATGATAGTTTGACATTATCAAGAATAGAACGATTTTATCAGATACTATCATCATGCAACAACCATCAACCTTCAAATTTTCTTTTGTATACTTACTCTCATCAATATTCGAGCTGCTCAAAACTGATAGCGACAGCTTTCTTGGAGTGAGCTGAACAACTTCTCTCTATCTCTAACTCAATAGCGAACTGCTTGATTTCTTTAAAGTTGATTACAGTTTTAATTTTGACACCTTGTCAATCAATGGCGTGAGCCCTGAATGAATTCGTTTGATCTGCTCATCATCTGAAGTGACTTTCTTTGCAGTGCTCTGCAACTTCAAATTTCTGAATTTCTTCAAAGTACTCGATTGGTAATTGGGAGTATCTTCAACTTCAAGTATGGGGGATAGATCCTACTTTAGTTACTACTTTGCTTTCAAATTCTAACGAGGTGGAGTTTGTAAAATGCCTAACTTCTGTAAAATTGTAAATCAAAACTATTAAGGAATGGCTTACTATAGAGCTGCTTGATGATTTCTAGGATTTCTTTAAAATCGATTGTTTAGCCAACTTATTTAAAGTACTGGTACTAGGATGGGGTTTTGAAATTGGCTTTGCTTTACTCTGCATTTTTGAATGAAGTTTGGATGATTACGAATCCTTTGCATTAGCTTATAGATTGATACCTTTAGAAGTATTTTAAGCAGGTAAATCGTTTGATCTTATAGATGAAACTACATCCAATGAATAAGATAATTTCTAAGAATACTCATCATTCAACTGCTTGCCAAGCAGCATCTCTCCATACTGCAGCTCCTTATCGCTCGCGATTATTCTGCTATACTTTTTACTTGCGATGAGTTTGCTCTCATTATTCTTCCTCTTGCCAAGAATGCTCTTTTGATTTAGTGCCCACTATTTAGGAGGCAAGTAGTCAGATCTGAAGTTGCTTTCATCCACTGATATAATTACTGCATCCTCTCTTAGAAACTATGATAGCAGGCGACTCACCCATAGGCGTTTACAGTTATAAGCAGGATCTCTGTATTTGACATTCGCTGCCTCTGTCTTGCCAAACTTCAGATGAAACTACTCCTTGAGAATCTTGTGAATTGTTGAAATGCATGGTACTTTGAAGGCATACTTTAATGGTGAGCTCAGCTTCAATTCTTACAATCGATTATGAATATTTCTGCCAGTACATTAGTAAATCCCCATTTCTTCTATGCACTCGCCAACTGCAGCAACCAGCTGCTCATTATCTCACTCCCTCCTCTTGCCAGGTTTTTTTGGTTCTTAAGGTTGGAATACGCTATTTTTCATCTCATGCTTAAACTTCTCAACAGTTCTTGATACAAACTCTGCTGTCACTCGCAACTTCTTCGAAATTTACTTTGGCTTCAACTAATCTTCCATATACATTCTTACTATCTCTAATCGTTTATGGGCAAGCTTGGCATCTCAAGGTTTTAGGTATGGATTACAATCCTTAGGTAATCCACGGTTTAACTAAATTCTATTCTGTATAAAAGAGATTAAACCTGTTTATATCAACTGCACTGGCTATCCTTCTTAAATCGACTGGGGTTTCTAAATTAGCATTATATTAGAGTGATACTTAAATTTTAGATTATTCTACTTACCAACTTTGAATTGCGAAATTGACTCAAGAACTGCTCCAGAAATTGACACAGTGAATCATCGTCATGCATACTCTTGATATCAATCACGTCCTTTAAGTAAGAATCTATACCTTCCAATGGCATCTTTATGATCAAACCTCCTTATAAAGAATCTACTTGAGGAGGAACTTCACCAGAGTTGAGGAGACCTCCCGTATTATACGAATACTTAGCTGGTGCAACCACTTGAACGAAATTCTTCCCCAAAATTACAGGTCCCCACTTTATGATTTGCTTGTCATGAATCTTGACTCAACTCTACTTAATGCTTTCAAAGGAGTGCTGGCTAAGATGATCGTCGCTGACGATTGAGGTGAGCGATTATTCTTACTAAGATTGCGAATGCATTTCAGAGTGATTGCTTGAATTTTATGATTTCTTGGTTGTTTTCATATTTAATATATTAGAATTTAATATAATAACTATTAGCATTAGTGTAATCTCTTATTGAGATATAAATATAATAATCAATATTAATAATGACCAAAATATGGCAATAGTAGCTATAGTAATGATAGAATCCATTGGAGGCATAGTAAAGGCAGTTGCCCAATGAATAGGTACAAGGGAGACAACTAAGAACTTATCCGATTTGTGATAGAAGTCATGAACTTTAGGTATAGGCCTGCTTAAGCTTAAGAGCTTGGTTGATCAACTCAGCGGATGTTCACAACTAGGAGTAGTATGGTTTGATCTTCAAGTATTAACGAAGCGTAGTCTTATCAGTAAAATATATAGTCTTTAATACCTAAACAAGTTCTTTATATTTATTATTAAGTAATAATCATATAATTCTATAATAAAACTTAAGAATGAAGTCAAGCAAACTTACGAAGCAGCACTGCTTCACCTTCAAGCACTCTGCTCATGCACCTGGTGGATACATCGTCGAGATTTACAAGGCAAGATTTTCAACATAAGTAATGGTTCTCAAGTATAGGTGATCGATGAACGCTTCAAGCGAACTTTCAAGTTCCAGGTGGATCCTCAAAGTGGATTTTCAAACGTTGTACTTCTGGAGGTTGCACAGAGTGAACCAATTGTGGTGGTAACCTATAAGTGGTGTGGCTATCATAACGTATGGATATACCCATTCAAGAAGGAGGATCCACACATGCACTAATAGTATATTAATCTTGATCCTGACGATCCTTCAGACGGTTGGTTCTTCAGCTTTGATAACGACAGTCTTACACAGGTAGAGTAAGCAATACTATTATACTATTCAAACTATCGCTTACGCGCAATTTATAGCTAAATCAAGGGAGAATACAGAAAGACTGTGAATAAGTATGATGAAGAAATGAGGAAGCAGTTGACATCGCATATAATGCCAGAGCCCTGAGAGTTTGTTGGATCTGTGAGTTTTACTGTATGAATTAAAAATATTGAGTGAATATGAATTTAGAGTGATTTAGTAAACTACGATGGGTATATTTACACCATCAGTAAGTAAACACTTTACATAATAATCCAAGTAATTAAACTTAAAATCCCTAATCGCAAATCAAATTTAAATTAAACTTAAGCTTAAAGCTTAAATTGATGATAAAGCGGATTACACTAAAAGAGTGATATATAATAAACTTAATTCAATTATTTATTAATAAATCCATTATAAGTTAAACCTCTCAACTTGATCATCATAAGTTTCAATGATAAAAAAAGCCCTCACCCAATTACTTCAAGTAAATTACGCAAACATTTCCATTAAGTAAATAGATCATATAAAACTCTAATAATGACAAATAAAAATCAAACAATATCTCTCTAAGCCCTATCATTTCCCTAATTCCCTAAAGATTATTTACAGCTGCTCAAACTAATGTTTAAATTGATATCAGATCTCTCTATTCTAAATGCGCGCATTGTATTTTGATTTGAGTAATTTTAATTCCTATAAAAAGATTAAAAAAATAGATTAATTAAATAGGAGTTGCTTAATTATACTTACTTAGATTATTAAACACACTTGATTTTGATTCTTTCATCTGACCTGTCACTTGAATACCTATAAAAGATTAAGAGAAAATGTTGGTTCTGATAAAAGATTCTCCTCAGTAGTCCTCGGTACTCAATTTCTAAATGTATTACGAATAACATCATTTATAGAATGAGGAGGACTACCGCCTCCAATGGTGTCTTAATACCCCCACCAAGGGAAGGATCGCGGCTTTGAATTCTAAGATTCCAATATCCTCTTGAATCGCAGCCTAGTGATCTGTTGATTTAAGACTATGTCTATTTAATCAACTGGAGAACATTTCATAAATTTAATTATAAATTGCCTCGCTTAAGTAGGATTTCTACTAATTTAAATATTCGGCTCTAACTTTTGGGAAGTTTTGATTTTTAATTCTTGATAATCAAGTACTGTGATTAGCATTCTATAAAATGCGATAACACCGGAAACAAATAGCAATCTCAAATTTTCCTATTATAAGATAGTAGCCAACTTCTGGCTGTAATTTATCATGATGTTGTAATAGTAGGTCCAACATTACATTTAAATTATTACCGAAATTTTTTATTATCTCTAAGCTTTGAGAACCTCCTAAAATCACTGTAATTTTTTGAAAAACTTTTTGGGCTCTTTTATGCAGATTATCCAGCAATAGGCTGTGTTTATACCTAATGCTCTACGAGCCAACATACTATATTAGTGTTTTCGATCAAATGATCGATTAATAGGGCCTTTTGCTGAACTGCCGAAGTAGTTGAAATTTAAAAGTGTAAAACCCTAAAATCAGAGAGGTTTGCTAAAAACTTTACTGAAAGGCAACTTTTACTCTTAAATGGAGGGTATCCAACCATAGGCTGCGGCTGGACCCTAATGCTCCCGAGTAGAAGGAGCATGTTAAAATGATGGGGAGTATAAAATATAGGGAGGAGTCTAAAGTTAGGGCAGCAGAAAATCAGGAGGCAAAAGTTTAATTTTGGGGCCAATTTGCGAAATTTTTAATGTGATAATGAATTATGAAATTCGCTGGCTTATATAGGGCATTTTTGGAACCATACAACCTGGAGTCATACAGCCGGAGCCATGCAACCTGGATCCATACAACTTTAGGTTGATTCTTGCATAGTAGTTTGAATAAGCAGCTTTAGTACTTCTAATTGAACCCTATACATACTTAGCGATTTTCTTATACACCAATACATGAATTTTAGAGATATCTTCAGGATATCTTCCTGGAACCATACAACCTAAGGGGTGGAACCATACAACCTTGAGGTATCTTCAGGATATCTTCATCTCTAACTATACAACCTTAGAGTGGATTCATGCAACCTAACCTCTCAAATTTATCTATACCACCTTAATTTGAGCTCAATCACTTATATATGATGTTGCTATACCTAATTGCATTGATTGGAGAGGGTATGGTGGTATTGTGATAAGAGTGGTAAGAAAATGTAGGTTTTACTTTAGGGTGGTTTTGACTTCTTAACTGTAGTATAGCTTTGAAATTTAGGCCTATTCTCAAACTTAAGAGCAACACACTTGACTTACCCAACTCTTGCCTAACCATGCCAAAACCGTCCAAATCATCATTAAACATCTCAGAGGCATCGAAAACATCATTAGAGTTGAAGTCAGAGCCCTTAGGCAAAAATCGATGTTTGAAGTTAGAGACTCAAACTGGTGGTTTGAAAGCTGTTATAAACTGTCATGAAATACTAAGAATTTTTGAAGTTTGGCCTCTTATATTATAACCCATAGACACCAGATCAGCTTGTATTTGCATATATATAAGCATCACTGTTGTATTATATCATATCAATGTAATAAGACTCGCCAATCATAAAGTAAGCAGAGCTATTAGAAATATTCTCGAAAATTTTCATAAGCCTTGAAATTTGAGATATCTTCAGGATATCTTCCTGGAACCATACAACCTAAGGGTGGAGCCATACAACCTTAAACTCCAAAATTTGATAAAACCCTATAATAATGCAAATTTATGTCTGTTATAAGTATATATGAATATTGCAATCGATTGCTGCAGTATTATAATGTCTAGAATGAAGATTGAATTATATTATAGAGTATAATGCAATAAATTAGATTGTGAAAGTATTAGGGAAGGGATTATTAATAGTTTGCGAATTAGTCACTGACAGTTGTTTAAGAACGCGATTTCATCCTTAAGGTGCATGGTATGTCGAGGATAGTCATCTTCAATCATGCTAAGTAGTTCATTAGCAGCAGCCTTTAAAGTGATCTTGCCAGACCAGAGTCGTTGCACTTAGCCATAGCCTCTAAACTAACTTCCATACTCTGGAACAACTTTCTCTTTATCTGAAAGATAAGCGTCTTTAGAAACCTTCAAAAACAAATTATCCTATCCTGACTTTAGCACTAAGTAAGAATGAAAGCAATTGGTTTGTTCAAGTATTCATTAGATTAGTGAATAGCTTTGTCGTCTCTAGCTGCTTGCTGCAATTTGTCGGAAGTTATGCTGAACCCACTCCAAGGTTTGAAGAGACGCTCCTTCAAGAAAGCAAAGTCCAGTCCAGCTATTAGCACTCTCAAGTTGAAGGAAGTGGTACCAACTAGATATCTCATGATGCTTTGATGAGGAGCGAATATACCTCGCTGTATTAGCTCAAGATTTGCAATACATACACCTAGAGCTATCCTAAGTCTATAAACTTCCTTAAGTTGTGGTGTCCAAGAAAATTGCGATTGAGGAGGAGAACAACATACTCAAGAAAGAACACCTTGAGAAGTTTTTCAATATTCAGGATAAGGTTTTTGAGTAGCAACAGTAGGCAATTGATAATAAAACACTGGTTGAATAGATCATAGTGCAAGATATGTGTAAACTACTCTTCGTTACCGCCATTTAAACTGATATCTGTTTATTTTTAATATATAATATACTAATTAATCTAAAAGTGTGATTTATATGATTTCGATTGATTTTTAAATAATAATTTAACAGGTAGAGGTTTATAATGGTAGAATAGTATAAAAACTATGACTTTTGACATCGATAAGAATGCCTCCCTATTATTGGATGTACAATCTGAGAATCCTTATGTTTATGCTGAATTTCATTATAAAAATGGTTTTCACCTAATTTTGATGGATAAATATGATTCTACTATATGTTTTTATTGAAAGCAGCCAGCGGAAGATCCAACACAGTATGTTGGTTCTTGCTTTCAATAAAAACATATAGTAGAATCATATTTATCCATCAAAATTAGGTGAAAACCATTTTTATAATGAAATTCAGCATAAACATAAGGATTCTCAGATTGTACATCCAATAATAGGGAGGCATTCTTATCAATGTCAAAAGTGATAGTTTTTATACTATTCTACCATTATAAACCTCTGCCTGTTAAATTATTATTTAAAAATTAATCGAAATCATATAAATCACACTTTTAGATTAATTAGTATATTATATATTAAAAATAAACAGATATCAGTTTAAATGGCGGTAACGAAGAGTAGTTTACACATATCTTGCACTATGATCTATTCAACCAGTGTTTTATTATCAATTGCCTACTGTTGCTACTCAAAAACCTTATCCTGAATATTGAAAAACTTCTCAAGGTGTTCTTTCTTGAGTATGTTGTTCTCCTCCTCAATCGCAATTTTCTTGGACACCACAACTTAAGGAAGTTTATAGACTTAGGATAGCTCTAGGTGTATGTATTGCAAATCTTGAGCTAATACAGCGAGGTATATTCGCTCCTCATCAAAGCATCATGAGATATCTAGTTGGTACCACTTCATTCAACAATGAGAGTGCTAATAGCTGGACTGGACTTTGCTTTCTTGAAGGAGCGTCTCTTCAAACCTTGGAGTGGGTTCAGCATAACTTCCGACAAATTGCAGCAAGCAGCTAGAGACGACAAAGCTATTCACTAATCTAATGAATACTTGAACAAACCAATTGCTTTCATTCTTACTTAGTGCTAAAGTCAGGATAGGATAATTTGTTTTTGAAGGTTTCTAAAGACGCTTATCTTTCAGATAAAGAGAAAGTTGTTCCAGAGTATGGAAGTTAGTTTAGAGGCTATGGCTAAGTGCAACGACTCTGGTCTGGCAAGATCACTTTAAAGGCTGCTGCTAATGAACTACTTAGCATGATTGAAGATGACTATCCACTACATACCATGCACCTTAAGGATGAAATCGCGTTCTTAAGCAACTGTCAGTGACTAATTCGCAAACTATTAATAATCCCTTCCCTAATACATTCACAACCTAATTTATTGCATTATACTCTATAATAAAGTTCAATCTTCATTCTAGACAAGATAATGCAGCAATCGATTGCAATATTCATATATACTTATACCAGACATAAATTTGCATTATTATGGGGTTTTATCAAATTTTGGGTTTTAAGGTTGTATGGCTCCACCCTCAGGTTGTATGGTTCCAGGAAGATATCCTGAAGATATCTCAAATTTCAAGGCTTATGAAAATTTTCGAGAATATTGCTAATAGCTCTGCTTACTTTATGATTGGCGAGCCTTATTACATTGATATGATATAATACAACAGTGATGCTTATATAAATGCAAATTCAGGCTGATCTAGTGTCTATGGGTTATAATATAAGAGACCAAACTTGAAAAATTCTTAGTATTTCTAGTTGTTTATAACAGCTTTCAAACAACCAGTTTGAGTCTCTAACTTCAAACATCGATTTTTGCCTAAGGCCTCTGACTTCAACTCTAATGATGTTTTCGATGCCTCTGAGATGTTTAATGATGATTTGGACGGTTTTGGCATGGTTAGGCAAGAGTTGGGTAAGTCAAGTGTGTTGCTCTTAAGTTTGAGAATAGGCCTAAATTTCAAAGCTATACTACAGTTAAGAAGTCAAAACCACCCTAAAGTAAAACCTACATTTTCTTACCACTCTTATCACAATACCACCATACCCTCTCCAATCAATGCAATTAGGTATAGCAACATCACATATAAGTGATTGAGCTCAAATTAAGGTGGTATAGATAAATTTGAGAGGTTAGGTTGCATGAATCCACTCTAAGGTTGTATAGTTCCAGATGAAGATATCCTGAAGATACCTCAAGGTTGTATGGTTCCACCCCTCAGGTTGTATGGTTCCAGGAAGATATCCTGAAGATATCTCTAAAATTCATGTACCAGTGTATAAGAAAATCGCTAAGTATGTATAGGGTTCAATTAGAAGTACTAAAGCTGCTTATTCAAACTACTATGCAAGAATCAACCTAAAGTTGTATGGATCCAGGTTGCATGGCTCCGGCTGTATGACTCCAGGTTGTATGGTTCCAAAAATGCCCTATATAAGCCAGCGAATTTCATAATTCATTATCACATTAAAAATTTCGCAAATTGGCCCCAAAATTAAACTTTTGCCTCCTGATTTTCTGCTGCCCTAACTTTAGACTCCTCCCTATATTTTATACTCCCCCATCATTTTAACATGCTCCTTCTACTCGGGAGCATTAGGGTCCAGCCGCAGCCTATGGTTGGATACCCTCCATTTAAGAGTTTAATAGTTCTTTAGTAAAGTTTTAAGCAAACGTCTCTGATTTTTAGGGTTTTACGCTTTTAAATTTCAAATACTTCGGCAGTTCAGCAAAAGGCCCTTTTAATCGATAATTTGATCGAAAACACTAATATAGTATGTTGGCTCGTAGAGCATTAGGTATAAACACAGCCTATTGCTGGATAATATGCATAAAAGAGCCCAAACAGTTTTTCAAAAAATTACAGTGATTTTAGGAGGTTCTCAAAGCTTAGAGATAATAAAAAATTTCGGTAATAATTTAAATGAAATGTTGGACCTACTATTACAACATTATGATAAATTACAGCCAGAAGTTGGCTACTATCTTATAATAGGAAAATTTGAGATTGCTATTTGTTTGCGAGTGTTATCGCATTTAAAGAATGCTAATCACAGTACTTGATTATCAAGAATTAAAAATCAAAACTTCCCAAAAGTTAGAACTCAATATTTAAATTAGTAGAAACCCTACTTAAGCGAGGCAGTTTATAATTAAATTTATGATTATCTCTCCGGTTGATTAAGAAGAATTGTAACTTAAAATCAACAGATCGTAGGCTGCGATTCAAGAGGATATTGGAATCCTAGAATCAAAGCCGCTGATCCTTCCCTTGGTGGGTATTGGAAGACACCATTGGAGGCGGTATTCCTCCTCAATCTATAAATGATGTAATTCGTTATACATTTAGACATTGAGTACCGAGGACTACTGAGGAGAATCTTTTATCAGAACCAACATTTTCTCTTAATCTTTTATAGGTATTCAAGTGACAGGTCAGATGAAAGAATCAAAATCAAGTGTGTTCAATAATCTAAGTAAGTATAATTAAGCAACTCCTATTTAATTAATCTATTTTTTTAATCTTTTTATAGGAATTAAAATTACTCAAATCAAAATACAATGCGCGCATTTAGAATAGAGAGATCTGATATCAATTTAAACATTAGTTTGAGCAGCTGTAAATAATCTTTAGGGAATTAGGGAAATGATAGGGTTTAGAGAGATATTGTTTGATTTTTATTCGTCATTATTAGAGTTTTAAATTATCTATTTACTAAATGGAAATGTTTGCGTAATTTACTTGAAGTAATAGGGTGAGGGCTTTTTTTATCATTGAAACTTATGATGATCAAGTTGAGAGGTTTAACTTATAATGGATTTATTAATAAATAATTGAATTAAGTTTATTATATATCACTCTTTTAGTGTAATCCGCTTTATCATCAATTTAAGCTTTAAGCTTAAGTTTAATTTAAATTTGATTTGCGATTAGGGATTTTAAGTTTAATTACTTGGATTATTATGTAAAGTGTTTACTTACTGATGGTGTAAATATACCCATCGTAGTTTACTAAATCACTCTAAATTCATATTCACTCAATATTTTTAATTCATACAGTAAAACTCACAGATCCAACAAACTCTCAGGGCTCTGGCATTATATGCGATGTCAACTGCTTCCACATTTCTTCATCATACTTATTCACAGTCTTTCTGTATTCTCCCTTGATTTAGCTATAAATTGCGCGTAAGCGATAGTTTGAATAGTATAATAGTATTGCTTACTCTACCTGTATAAGACTGTCGTTATCAAAGCTGAAGAACCAACCGTCTGAAGGATCGTCAGGATCAAGATTAATATACTATTAGTGCATGTGTGGATCCTCCTTCTTGAATGGGTATATCCATACGTTATGATAGCCACACCACTTATAGATTACCACCACAATTGGTTCACTCGGAGCAACCTCCAGAAGTACAACATTTGAAAATCCACTTTGAGGATCCACCTGGAACTTGAAAGTTCGCTTGAAGCGTTCATCGATCACCTATACTTGAGAACCATTACTTATGTTGAAAATCTTGCCTTGTAAATCTCCACGATGTATCCACCAGGTGCATGAGCAGAGTGCTTGAAGGTGAAGCAGTGCTGCTTCGTAAGTTTGATTGACTTCATTCTTAAGTTTTATTATAGAATTATATGATTATTACTTAATAATAAATATAAAGAACTTGTTTAAGTATTAAAGACTATATATTTTACTGATAAGACTACGCTTCGTTAATACTTGAAGATCAAACCATACTACTCCTAGTTGTGAACATCCACTGAGTTGATCAACCAAGCTCTTAAGCTTAAGCAGGCCTATACCTAAAGTTCATGACTTCTATCACAAATCGGATAAGTTCTTAGTTGTCTCCCTTGTACCTATTCAGTGGGCAACTGCCTTTACTATGCCTCCAATGGATTCTATCATTACTATAGCTACTCTTGCCATATTTTGGTCATTATTAATATTGATTATTATATTTATATCTCAATAAGAGATTACACAAATACTAATAGTTATTATATTAAATTCTAATATATTAAATATGAAAACAACCAAGAAATCATAAAATTCATGCAATCACTCTGAAATGCATTCGCAGTCTTAGTAAGAATAATCGCTCACCTCAATCGTCAGCGACGATCATCTTAGCCAGCACTCCTTTGAAAGCATTAAGTAGAGTTGAGTCAAGATTCATGACAAGCAAATCATAAAGTGGGGACCTGTAATTTTGGGGAAGAATTTCGTTCAAGTGGTTGCACCAGCTAAGTATTCGTATAATACGGGAGGTCTCCTCAACTCTGGTGAAGTTCCTCCTCAAGTAGATTCTTTATAAGGAGGTTTGATCATAAAGATGCCATTGGAAGGTATAGATTCTTACTTAAAGGACGTGATTGATATCAAGAGTATGCATGACGATGATTCACTGTGTCAATTTCTGGAGCAGTTCTTGAGTCAATTTCGCAATTCAAAGTTGGTAAGTAGAATAATCTAAAATTTAAGTATCACTCTAATATAATGCTAATTTAGAAACCCCAGTCGATTTAAGAAGGATAGCCAGTGCAGTTGATATAAACAGGTTTAATCTCTTTTATACAGAATAGAATTTAGTTAAACCGTGGATTACCTAAGGATTGTAATCCATACCTAAAACCTTGAGATGCCAAGCTTGCCCATAAACGATTAGAGATAGTAAGAATGTATATGGAAGATTAGTTGAAGCCAAAGTAAATTTCGAAGAAGTTGCGAGTGACAGCAGAGTTTGTATCAAGAACTGTTGAGAAGTTTAAGCATGAGATGAAAAATAGCGTATTCCAACCTTAAGAACCAAAAAAACCTGGCAAGAGGAGGGAGTGAGATAATGAGCAGCTGGTTGCTGCAGTTGGCGAGTGCATAGAAGAAATGGGGATTTACTAATGTACTGGCAGAAATATTCATAATCGATTGTAAGAATTGAAGCTGAGCTCACCATTAAAGTATGCCTTCAAAGTACCATGCATTTCAACAATTCACAAGATTCTCAAGGAGTAGTTTCATCTGAAGTTTGGCAAGACAGAGGCAGCGAATGTCAAATACAGAGATCCTGCTTATAACTGTAAACGCCTATGGGTGAGTCGCCTGCTATCATAGTTTCTAAGAGAGGATGCAGTAATTATATCAGTGGATGAAAGCAACTTCAGATCTGACTACTTGCCTCCTAAATAGTGGGCACTAAATCAAAAGAGCATTCTTGGCAAGAGGAAGAATAATGAGAGCAAACTCATCGCAAGTAAAAAGTATAGCAGAATAATCGCGAGCGATAAGGAGTTGCAGTATGGAGGGATGCTGCTTGGAAAGCAGTTGAATGATGAGTATTCTTGGAAATTATCTTATTCATTGGATGTAGTTTCATCTATAAGATCAAACGATTTACCTGCTTAAAATACCTCTAAAGTTATCAATCTATAAGCTAATGCAAAGGATTCGTAATCATCCAAACTTCATTCAGAAATGCAGAGTAAAGCAAAGCCAATTTCAAAACCCCATCCTAGTACCAGTACTTTAAATAAGTTGGCTAAACAATCGATTTTAAAGAAATCCTAGAAATCATCAAGCAGCTCTATAGTAAGCCATTCCTTAATAGTTTTGATTTACAATTTTACAGAAGTCAGGCATTTTACAAACTCCACCTCGTTAGAATTTGAAAGCAAAGTAGTAACTAAAGTAGGATCTATCCCCCATACTTGAAGTTGAAGATACTCCCTAAAACCAATCGAGTACTATAAAAAAATTCAGAAATTTGAAGTTGCAGAGCACTGCAAAGAAAGTCACTTCAGATGATGAGCAGATCAAACGAATTCATTCAGGGCTCACGCCATTGATTGACAAGGTGTCAAAATTAAAATTGTAATCAACTTTAAAGAAATCAAGCAGTTCGCTATTGAGTTAGAGATAGAGAGAAGTTGTTCAGCTCACTCCAAGAAAGCTGTCGCTATCAGTTTTGAGCAGCTCGAATATTGATGAGAGTAAGTATACAAAAGATAATTGAAGGTTGATGGTTGTTGCATGATGATAGTATCTGATAAAATCGTTCTATTCTTGATAATGTCAAACTATCATACTCAGCTTAGTTTGAGCGATTACTTATCTTTGATAATTTCAAGAATGAGAGAGATGCAAGTTGAGATGTGAACTCTGGGAATTATACTATGATTGGAACTATTATGATAGATGGAGATACCCTGAAGATATCTCTTGGATTGCATGGTTCCGCGCTGAGGTTGTATGGCTCCAGGTTGTATGGTTCCTGGTTGTATGGATCCGAGTTGTATAGATCCATGTTGTATGGCTCCACCCTTAAGTTGCATGGTTCCACCCTTAGGTTGTATGGTTCCAGTTCTCACAAATTCAACAAGTCTCATTTCAAACCACTAATCATGATGCAAACTTCCATCAAACTACTAAGATTATAATTCAACTACCGTCCTAAAACCAATTTAACTTTACTCATAGATGACCCATCACAAAATCATAATCAATAAGAAGAATCCAAAGAATGTGATCAACCCTGTGCATAAATTCCAGATCAAAGTCAGATTAATCTCAATTATAAGCCAATCTCTCAGTATCGATAGGAAATGCTCTCCAATTTAGGCGATTATGGTTTGAGAGCAAGACAGTTGTCGATTGCAAAGTAAACAGTGAAGAGGTAACAGTATTCTATGGGTTTGATAGCTGCAATCGCAGTTGACAGAGTGGTCTCCACTCAAATAATTGAGGGAGCTTTTGATTCAGTGCTGTTTGAGAACTTTATATGTCAGACGCTGAGAAGTATAAGAACTTACAAAGATATATGCAATAAGAAGGTGGTGCTATTAATGGATAATGCCATAATTCATAAGTATTCTGAGATGCTTGCGACTGCTCGTCGCTTCAAAGTCAACGTACTCTTCAATGCAGAATACTCGCCCTGGCTCAACCCAATCGAATAGTTGTTTGCATACATCAAGAAGAACCTCAAGGAGCAGAACATTAACAGCAAGTAAGCATACTCTCATAACAAACTTATAGAGTGCAGCTGGTTAAGCGCATCCAAGAAATAATAAAAAACATGAGTGAGGATGATGTTCGAGGACTCTGGGCATTCAGTATCAAGAAATGGATACATACTCTGAGGTATGGCTTTGTATGGGATTCTACTCAAAAACAAGAATTGCATCATACATTGAAATTTCTATAAACGCTTATACCTAATGCATTGTCATTATTACTGCCTATACTATTTCTGCTACTATTACTGCTGTTATTAATACTATACTTAAAATCAATCTATAAATGTATGTGTATTGCCCGAAATCGCAGTTTTCATAAGTCTGTTCATACAAGAGTGAATTCTTGACGAATGGCATCAAATTCTGGACAATTTCTCTCTATATAGAAAACTTCTATACACTCAAGGTGAGCACCAGAAGAGTTGGGCAACACATGCTATAATTGGACAAAATTTGGTTCAAAATCAGATATTTCAAGAATTTAATGGGTTGGTGAGAGAGGAGGTGCACTGAGCATCATGCTATCCAGTTCGATAGGAATTCAGCGAAAAACTAGTAAATTTCCAACTTCTGCTCGATGTTTTTGACCAGCTGAGATTTGCAGGTACTGCTGCAGTATTGAGCATAATAACCACATAAATTTAAACAAATTTGACCAGCAACAATCATTTTCAAGATTTTTGACCACTCTGCTCCAAATTTGGCTTGGTGACCGCATATTTTCGAAAAATGATTCATAATACTAAATTCAGACTAAAAACTGCGATTTTTTGAGATTTTGATCACAACTCTGGTCATTTTGGTTTCTACCATGAACTCTGGTCACTTTTTTAACAAATCTCAGCTTTGACCACTATTCTTGTCACTTTGATTAAAATCTTGCACTTTGGCCACTTTTTTGACCACTCTGCTCAAATGTGAGATACATGCATAAAAAGACAGAAATTTTGACCACAAATAGTAAAGTTGGTCATTTTTACAGCCGATAGCGAATTTGCTCACTTTATATATGTTCCTAATGATGCATAATGATTTTGACACAAAAACCTAATAAAAGTGACTATTTCATAATAATAAGTAGCAGTTTAGCCACTTTTCGCATATAAGACAAACGTAGAGTAAATGAGCAGTAATTATATATTTAATCAATTTTGTATTTTTATTTTTACATTTCCCCGATTCAATTGTATTTTATCAATAATACTAATCTATTTTTGCTCATTTAATTATTGATTGGTCTAAACCTCAAATAAATATATTTTCACGCAAAAAATATAATAATAGTTTATATCTGGCAAGTATACATCTTCAAAAGACTCTATTAAAATTGTATTTTTGATTGAAAAATATATAATTAAAACTCAAACTATATAGAGTCTTTATTGAGAGAGTTAAAAGTCCACACTTAAATGACTTATTGTACAAGGATTGGTGATTCTGTGAGGATTTCTTATATGAAAGTTAGTTTAATTTTATTTTATTAGTGGATGAGGGATGTAAAAATGTAGCCTTAGTACAACAGAATAACATATGTCAAAGAGTTTTTTTAAAGATGAATTAACATAATTGATTCAATGTCTCTTAAATTAATCAATAAAGTATTTCAACTAATACACATACACTTGCAACAAAAATAATATACTTTAACAAATAAAAATTTCTTTATATATTATGCAGAATAAATGTTATAATTTATTTAATTATTAATGGTTATTTAAAAAATATCCACATATAAAAAATGATAAAAATTAAAGATGAAATTAAAATAATGCATTGCAAATATTTATAAAAAAAAATCTGTGTTTATATGATTAAAAATATTGATTTAGGGATTCCAGAATAATTCTGGAATTCCAGAATTATGTCTAGAATTTAAGCATGATTCTGGAATTTTTGGTGATTCCAGAATGATTCTGGAACGATTGGAAATTCCAGAATGATTCTGGAACGATTGGAAATTCCAGAATTGTGGGGGGATCCAGAACTTAGGAAAGATGAAATATACAATTTGTAAGAATAGCCCATTTGTATGGTAAAAAATTTCTGGCTAGAGTGACAAAAACTCACCCCCTAAGGTGTACTTTTGAAATTGTATTCTGATAGATCTTGCTCTTAAGAACTAGTCGTACGCGGATAATAGTTTTTGAGATAACCCACTTCCTTAGTCAGAAAATCATATATAAAATCATAAAATTTTGGTTAATTATTTTTTACAAAAATCTAAATAACATCTTATTTTCCACTTTCAAATAACTTTTTATCTTTTAATTAATTTGTAATGAAAGAATTCAACTTTTATTCTCCTATTTTATTTGAAGCAAATTTATAGTATTTTTAATTTATTAAAATATTGCTAATTTTAGGCTATTACATATTATTATAAATTTTTTTAAAAACTATAAATTTGCTTCAAATAAAATAGGAGAATAAAAGTTGAATTCTTCATTACAAATTAATTAAAAGATAAAAAGTTATTTGAAAGTGGAAAATAAAGATGTTTTTTAGATTTTTGTAAAAAATAATTAACCAAAATTTTATGATTTTATATATGATTTTCTGACTAAGGAAGTGGGTTATCTCAAAAACTATTATCCGCGTACGACTAGTTCTTTAGAGCTCAGGAGGTCGAGATCTATCAGAATATAATTTCAAAAGAACACCTTGGGGGGTGAGTGTTTGTCACTCTCCCAAAATTTCCCCTAAATAATGCATTAAGAGGATCCATTTCATCTGTGTACAATTAATCTCTTAAATAGATTTGTATTTTTATTTATTTTGTTACATTATAAATTTTATAAAATTAAATTAATTGAATAATCGTTACTTATTCAGAATTATATCTTACTACTTTAAAATTTCCTCAATAAAAATCATTTAAGTTAGAATTAAATTACTTTATTTTAATGAAAGTATTACAAATAGAAAAAAAATAATCTTGTGTAATTATCTAGAGTAAGTTTTGTTTTTATGTGTCAATTTGAGAAAGAATAATTATTTATTATATTCATAAAAATTAATCGATAAGTTTTTTTTAATTTTTAAAGTTCAAGCACCAAATTAATCCAAATTATTTTAATTTAAGCCTAAACTGAAATAACTTGTAATAAAACCTCAAAATAAAATTAAATATAATAGAGCTTTGATTCTATAAATGATATATTTGACATTTGTATTCCACTATCGTAAACAAGAAATTTATATTTAAGCTCTGTCGCTTCTCCCACCGTCATAAGCCCTTAATCAATTAAAAATATATATTATAATTTGTTTTTGATAGTTGTAAGGGATAAAAGTAGAATTAGAGTAAAGAGTAGGATTGAACACTGTATTATTTCTTTTGTAGCCATGATCATAAATTGTAACTGTTGAATGAGATTAATTTGTGGGTTCATTTTCATATGGTCTATAGAAAAATTGAAAACATATAAATTACTCAATAATGAAATTCTAATTCAAGAGAATTAATGGCATCTGATAAGTGTGCATTGTATATTATAATGATTTATTAAGCCAAATAAATATTTATTGTAATATTCGTATTCTTTTTGAGATACACTCTTGTTGTACCTGTGTAGCTTGGGTTTCCAGGGAAATTGTTAAATGATTCTCTGAATGCATCATCAAGCATTCTGAAGGGATATTGCTTTGTTCCAAGTTCAATATTATAAATAATTTTAATGTTTTAATTAAGAATTTTGATAGCTGTTACTATCAACATAGAATATTGGTTCTAAAACAAAATGGTAACTTAAAACTAAAATATGGTACATCTACAATACTTGAAGATTATTTAATTTCAATAATAAATTTATGATTCCATTTCTAAATCTATCATCTGAAAGTTGGCTAGAAATGGATTAATGAGGGCATTCTTAAACACAGTCCATATTTTCTAAGTTTCTAAATTTCAAAACATCTTAACATTCAATAATAGTCTTTTCTTATAAGAATTTTACTAAATATATTAACGTCTTTAAATTATGCATGAATTCTTATGATTTAATGCTATTATGTTTATAAACAAATGAAAAGTTCCTAAATAAATATATAAGAAATGAATTAAAAAGAAATATAAAAATGACTCCTTAATATCAAATTGATAATAGTTTATAACTTAAAAGAATTAATTTAAAAATTATATAATTTATATTGCAGACATCTATCTAATGAATCTCCAAAACATATTCCATTGCATGCATCATTGCACTCTAATAAAAATTGTAGTTAACTGGAATATGATTACAAAAGCAATTATCTTATATTGCATCTAAAAAATATATTTATAATTAAAAATAAAAATAGTTAGAGTCACATTTCCAACATCATGTCACTTTATTTAGACAAGTTAAGAGTAATATGATCTCTATGCAGATAAAAATCCCTAAAAATACTTAATTATTTAAATGCCATTTATATTAAACCTCTCCACTTTTTTGGTAGATATAAAATCCTGTTAACAAACAAAAAACATTTGTACTAAAATTAAAAAAAAATACCAAAATTTTATATATTTTGAGGGAGTTGCTAATAATATTTTTAGTTATTTTTTGTGATTTTTGACACAAATTTGTTGTGTTCGTTAACAGGATTTAAAATCTAAAAAAAATGGGGAGGTGTGACTTCACCTCTTAGTTTTTCAATGTGCATTTTTAAAAATTAAATGATGGAATTCATTTTGAAACATTTACCAATAAAATATTATTATTATTCTAAAGGTTTTAAATTAAAAATAAAATTTTATGAATTTTATTATTTATGCATTTTTAAAAGAATTTTGATTAAAGGATAAATATAAGATTTTAAGTTCAAGATATATCAATTAATTTAATTAAGCTTTATTCATCGTATTATTATATTGTTTTTGTCAAGAAACTAAGTCTCCTTTATAGATTATTGGATATGTTTTTTTATTTAACTTGAATCTCTTAATATATCGAAAATATTTAATTTTTTTTAAGATACAGTAAAAAAACTACAAAATTTTACAGTCTTTTGAATAAATTGAAATATTTAATATTCTTTAAAAAATGTAAATATTGTATTGCACACAATTAATGTCCTAAAATATTGCTAAATTTTCTTATAAATAATATTTATATATATCTACGAATAATATGTTCAAATTATGTAAATAAGTTGCTTTGGGGATTTTAAATGATTTTCATAATTGATTTAAAAATGTTTATATTATGTAATAACTATAATAATAACTGATTTTATATATATAGTATAGCCACTTATCAATATTGTTTTAATAAACAATAAAAAGTTATTAGCAAATAAAATGTCGTCATTTCAAATTACAAATATTAATAAAATAAATAATTATTATTTAAAAAATTATTAGTTAAAGTCTAAAATAATATATTATATAATTAATATCAATTTTAAATATTAATTAGTAAACTTGAACATTTGTTTTATATTAAGCTCCTTGTATGCAATAAAAATATCTCCTTTTTAATAATACAAAATACTATCAAATTTTATTTTGGATAATACTTTTAAGTGGCATATGTAGAGGCAAAATACCTAGCAAATATGATTAATTTTGCCAAGAAAAATTGAGAAATAAACTATATACTATATAATTATGATGTTCTCAAAATTTAGCATTTAATTATGACCATTTTTGTTATAGTATCTTGATAAAACAAAAATTTAATAAATCACAATGAATATAAACTCCTTAAACTAAAAATTTATTTAATATATGTTTGAGTTATTCGAATGTTAGATTAAATATTTATGCAAATTTAGTATAAAAATTTGATTGTTAATTAATATAAATTTTAAAAATTGCAAATAAAAAATAATTTAAAGAAATTATTAGCGTTAAAAAACTATAAATAAATTATTTAATCTTATGGTATTGTATTAAAATTTGAAAGATTATTTTTTATTATAACTTTTTTAATTATTTGCATATGACATCTTTAAATTCTATTTTTTAAACATAAACTGTTTTCTTTTTGTTTTATATATTTTTCTCTATAAATTTCTAATTTTTCTATGATATGTAGATTAATTTTGCAAAATAATTGAAAATATAAATAATTTTTAGTTACTTAGCAAACACACTTAAATTGTATTATACTATATAGCTAAACAATATTATTATTAGAAGAATATAATTTAATTGGAAAGTCTATAAGTTCCCCAAAATTCAAAGTTAATTTCTTTTTATTAACTTAAACTATACATTTAATGATTCCAATTAAATGCATACAAATTAAGAGTATTGTGGTGATTGCTCAAATGGGTAAAGAAACCATTCAAATTTTATTTTAGACTAAATAATAAAAATTAAATATCTCTCTTCTTCTTTGAATTATTAAAATATTGTTTTAATAATAAAGCCTTAGTTTAATTTTTAAGATGTATTGTATACAATAGATTTCATTCATCTTGTACTGTTTAATACTCTTATTATTTCTATAATTTGAATTTATTGAGCAATAATATTTAATATGGTCTAAAAAATACGAAAGGCAATGCCTTAACATAATTGATTTTTTATTACCATATTTATTAACCTAAACAAGAAAAGCAGATAAAGTCAAAACTATCAAAGTTTATTAAGAAGAAATCTAAAAAAGCTGCAATGACAAAAAGAGACAATACTTATTAGAAAAATTTATAAGTTTATATATTTGTAGAAAAATATTTCATTAATTTAATTTCTATAATTATTTCGACTCCAATTTAAATTTGATATTTTCTAATACTTTAAATTTTTAATTACAACTCAAAGTTTAATTTATATTTAGTAGATAATACTTATGTGTTTGAAGGATTTTATGAGAAACTGAAGCAAATGGATGTTAAGTAGTCCAATTCTTTGGAAATGAATTTCATGTATGACAGCATCCTTCGACAATAAAATGAAACTGAGGAAGATGGCCTTTTCAATAGCAACTTCATTCAACTGCTCAGAACTGAAAGAGCTAATAACAAAACCATTGAATTTACTAAAGTCTATAAGGTATTAGAGCCATTTTGCTTCTCCTACCCATTACTTGTGCTAAATAAATCAAAGGTTATAAGTCTATTACTTCATTTCCTTAATCCAGAAAATAGCAATCTGAGAAAGCAAGAAAATGTTTAGAGGGAAATATTAGAGATTAAAGAGCCCATTCATGCTATTCAAGTTGCAGTACTTGACCTTATTATCGCTCTAATTAAGGACTTTAGATCTGAAATATACTAGGACTTTTTGAATTAGATAATGCCAGCAGTAATTTGTGTGATTGACATGCAAAACATTCATATTTTGGATAAGACATTTATGGTAATTTCATTTGGAATTAAGTACTTAAGCAAGTCTATAAAGGAAGACATCAAGAACTTCTACTCTGCCTACTCTATTTAATTTATTAATTTAATCTGTGTTGCTTGTCCACAAGAATAGATACCTCCGAAAGTTTGCGTCTTAATCACTCAGCTATGTTTTGAGGAAAATTTCATTCACTGACAAGACTGTTCAAATGGTCACTAGCATTTTATCGGGAAGCGATTAAACTGTGGAAGAAGTATTAAATTCAAAGGACTCTATGACCAAAGTTACAGGTTTAAGTGATATGATATTTGAAGTTATAAAATATTTTATTCGTTTTATTAAGTCGTGTATGGAGCAGGCGAAGGATTACATTCTAAATTCAGTGAAGTAATGTATTTTATTATAACTTATTTATTTTATGTTTTAAGATTTTTATAAAACTTTCTCTAAAAATTTTAAACACAAAATATAAATAATAATAAATGGCATCAATTTTTGGATTATTTAAAAAGGAGCATAATAGATCAGAACTTGTGATTTTAATAAGGTGCCTCTATATGAAACTTGTAAATGAAATTGACACTGAGAAGTAACAACCCATTTTTGAAATAATTGATAAAGAGCTCGATATATTTGATAATCAAGAGCAGTTAAATTTAATGCTTGAAATTTACAAGGATAGCATTAGACTTAAATATGGTAAAAGACTTAGCAATTATGGTATTATCATTATGATGCAAAACTTCAATAAGCTTCTTGTCAAAAACATATAAAAATGCCAATCTACAAGTCTAGAAACAAAAGTCAATATTGCAATTATATTTATATAGATTTTAAATATGAATTATCTCTATATTAAATTGCCTAAACTCTAAGTCTTCTTTACTATTTCAAGTATAGTCAAGTAAAATACCTATTGGCAAAATCTAATATCGATATCAATGATTATTTTATATAAAATATGATCAGAAGAATCTTTTCACATCACACATTTACAAAATGGTAGATCCCCACCAAGAGTCTCACTTGCAAATCTTAAAGGCATATTTCGAATATATCATGAGCAGTCCATCTGAAATTAAAGGCTTCGAAGATCTTGATTGGTCAACATTACTTGCTCTAAAGCTTAGCTCAAATATTTTTATTTTATTAATCTTTATAATTATAATTATTAAACTAGAAAGTTAAAAAGTTTCATTACGAAACCCTTTCTATGGAACCGTCTCACATCTCTTTTCAAAATACTTTCAAATAATTTGAGAAGATTTCAATACTTCTCTCCCAAGCATTCTCATTCCAAAGAGACTACCTTCCAAAAATTAATTAGGTTTCTCTTACTTTAAAAAAGCTTAATGAACAAGGAACAAATTGCTACCTAAATAAGATGGAAACTTCCTACCTAAGGAAAACTTGGCTCCAACTGGTAAGCTTTAAGGTTTTCCAAAAAAGAATCGAGGAACATATATCTACTACAGATATCGATGAACTAATCTTTACTACGTTAGGGTCTATTAAAAGCCCAGAAAGATCTACCGAACAAGTGATTTTGCTACAAATTACGACTAAACTCCTTCTTAATACTATATAGTAACTTTAGAGGTCTTTACCTTAACTTATTATTTAATAAGAAAAACAAGCACACTCAAATATGTCGACCACTCGATGACGCACCGATCAGAAACTAGCAAATTCCTAAACAGAAAAACTTCAAATAAATTAGATCGGTAATTAAATTAATTAATAATAATAACTTTAAAGTTATTAATAATTAAACTCTAATTAAATTAAGAAGTCAGGG
The DNA here is from genome assembly GCA_000711775.1 of Oxytricha trifallax. Classification (NCBI taxonomy): domain Eukaryota; phylum Ciliophora; class Spirotrichea; order Sporadotrichida; family Oxytrichidae; genus Oxytricha; species Oxytricha trifallax. The sequence continues at coordinate 40,871 of ARYC01003778.1, forward strand.
ATTGAACTTCTAGATTAGATGATCCAGTCTAACTAAGAATTAAACCGAACCTCAAAATAACTAATCGAAGAATAAAAACAATCCTCCAAAATAATAGCTAATAAAGTAACTAGAATGCTGGGAAAAAGTCAGGACACTGCAAACTCAAGGATTAAGCAAGCAATTCAATACAATGCTCACTCACTCAAAAAGGATTAAGAGGAACTAAAAATATCTATTGAAGCTATAGGTTAAATCATTTAGACCAACTCAATCCAATAGATGATTTTTCAAAATCAAGTCCTAGAGGAGAAGAAATAAGAAGAGTAATAGTAATAAAAATAAAAACCAAAGGGACCAGTAAAAACTAGAAAGGCAATAATTAAATACGACTCAAAGATACAACATATTCAAATAGACTCATAAACAAGCCCAAAATCTTCGAAATAGTAGATGACCACTATTACAAACAACTTAAAACCTTTTTTACTTAAATCTAAGACAAATAGGTAGACAGTTTTCAATATATTTATATAGCCCTTTCAAAAGCCATACTTCAACTACTAGAGTCCAATACAATGAAATTACTCAGAATGGTTGATGATTTAGAGGAATCAGATAGAATCAAACTACAACCACTATAAAGAAGACTAATGGAGATGGGACATAAGAAATACTCAATGAAGAACCATGAAAAGATAGAAGTATTCCTGATCCAACAAGACATTATGGTCTTCCTTGCCAAATCATATGCACTCAATATTACCCTCCCTGACATGTCAAGAGAGAGAGAAAACTGATGGAAAGAGATAACAGAGAAATCAGAGAGAGACAAACGCTTCCCCAATATGGGTTGAAGCAAAGAAGATGATCATTGTTTGAATTATCTTACTTAAAAACTTAAAAGGGCTTGTCTCTTATTTGCATTAAAACGCAATATAGATCGGGGGTCCCCAGAGACCTCAATGTGATCACATTATTATTATTATTATTATTAATAACATGATGGAGTTTTCAAGTGACAGTCATCAATACAAACTCTAAACAATTATAAAATCTGTAAATATCTATGTACTCAAGGTAATCTAAGATAATCTCTCTACCTCTTAATTCAAACTAAATTGCATTGCAATGTTCATAACTCTCTAGAAACAAATGAACACTTCATTTATGATCGAAATAAAAGACCAAGCTGAGCAATCACTTATTAGTTTAGCATAGGATGTGCAAAAGAGTAAAAATAAGACTGAAATTTATGTGTTCGCAAGATATATTTCATACATTTAAGCATAAACAAGTTTTATTCAAAAGATCCAACAATTAATTACCGCATCTCATACAAACTAAAATACAGAGATTTAACATTAAGTTGACTTAAGTCAACAAATTTCTGAGAACATGATTCTTAAGAACTATAATCTTGAAACATATTAATAAAAATAACTTATTATATTTTAGATTGAATTAATCTTGACGAAAATAGATTGAAGTCTGTAAGCTAGACTTTCAATAAGATAATTGATATGTAAAATCATGGAAACCAAAACAATATTGATGACTAAATTGTTATGTTAAGTGAAGCAATTTTGTTCTAAAATAATTAAAATAAAGAATCACAGGCTCATTTAATCTCATTACTAACAAAGAACCACAATGACATCATTATTTTAAGTTTTTTTAAAAAATATTTATATATACTATATAAACAATTATGCTTAAGACTTTCAACTAATGTAATATAGCAACTCTCACTTTGAATGGTAACAAGGAGTTATTCATAGCTTTATCATAAAACTTATTGGTAAATCAGCACTAAGTAAGAGAAGAATCACTTAAGGCTCTCAGTAAATTTGAATAACTGAATTTCAAGAACCCAGACTAAGATAATGAAAAACATAATGACTTGTCAGATTTATATAAAGGAAATTGCTCAATTATTGGCTTAATGCTTCAATTTGAGTAAACTAGAAATAGTTTTGAAACAGAAAAGACCAAAATACTCTTAATTAAGAAGATTGAGGCCATTCTAGAGTGTGAGCTAGTACCTGAAGAATATGTAGAAGTGGCATTTAAATTTTTATTGGGAGGATTTTGGATTAAATTTACCCCTATATTTGATTCAATTCAAGAAGCCATTCACACTATAATAGCATGTTACAAATCAAACTATGCAAATCAACTTATTCAAATGATTAAGGAAGTTGGCATTCTTACCCAAGTATTCCATGAAAATGCCTAAATAAATTAATTTATTGAAGATCAATAAAAGAATGAGAATAACAATGAGAGCTTACTTAATTAATGCTATAGCAGTGAATAGAAGCTTAACGATGAATTCTTAGAAATTAAGGATTACTTCTATAATCTAACTAAAACCTTATCATAATTTATTGATAGAATTCTGGGAGACTCCAAGAACAAAGATAGCTTATTTGAGACTTTCAATGAATTTATTGACAAAGAATATCAATATGTATCATTTTAGAGAGAGCAATTAAAAAGCAACAAAAATAACTCCCTTGAAAACATGACTTATGCAAACATGATTGACTCAGACTAATACAAAAAGTATAGAAGGCAAACTTACTCTAAACTGTATTGCTTCGTTGAACTATTCAATAAAGCTGATAGTTTATTAAAAATTCCAAGAATTGCAGACTTCCAGAACCTCATGCTAAAACTTATCAGTTCTAGTGACACTAGACTTCAGAAATTAAGTCTTGAGTGCCTAATAAAGACAGATTACAAGGGGGGAATCTTGAGACATTATAGAAAGTTACTTGAGGTGTTTACAGATGACGAGAAGTTCAAGGATGCTATCACATTTGTAAACTTTGGAAGCTCAAAGGTTGATTAAAATATTTCTGAATATCCATAAGCTGGAGATAGCCAAAAGAAATAAGACAAAAGCGCCATTCCAAAGCTGCAAGATGCACATAGAAAAGATGTACTTTAATAATTATTATAATATACTGCCAGTCATTATCAAGTTATTAATATCCCTGATAATGTTAAATTTAATTTCTTATTTATTGTATAAAGCTTGATAGAATTAGAATATCAATATAAAAATATAATTCAAAAATAGCATATAACTTAATTTTTATATTTTTTAGTTAACCAAATAATGAAAAATAATATAATATCATAATTTTGTTTTGCTGTATACCTATTAATTTAATTGAATTATTATAAATTTTAATTAAATTCTTAAGTTCTTATTATTTTTCAATGATCACTATTACTTGTAAAACAGCATCATATATCATAATTTGTAATAACAATGTTTAAAGAAAAAGAAAAAATTTAATCCAAATCCTTGTTTAGTCCTCTAACCTTAATTTATAAGTCAAGATAGAGGAGGATTGAGAGACTTTGAGAAATATAACAAACAATCCGATTTAAAAATGCTTATTAAACCTAAAAAATTGTGTTATAACAAACTAAAAATATTTGGTTCTTTTAGTTTGTAAATTAAATTAGCTTAATTTTTTAGGTTTTATTAATTTCTAAAATTTTTTTCATAAGAAAACTACAAGTTATACTTAAATTATAAATAATCAATATATTAAATTTTAGGTTTGAATTGTTGTCTAAGCTCTCAAGAAAGAAGGGGTCAATAAATAAGAAGTCAATTCATATTAGAAGAAACATTGTTTACGGATTTATGGCGACATTACATCCATAAAATGAGCTAAAAATCTTTATAGATGAGACTCTTCTTTGCTTCGATATTAAGACTGATTAGAACTTGGATGAAAATCAACTATATTTTATATTTATTTAAGATTTTTATTGATCAGCTGCTAAATTAGATAAGTCAAAAGAGTTTTGGTGTATACTTCAACTTCATTAGTTCCCTTTCAGTAATAGTCAAGCAACTTGGTAGTGTTTTAGTAACCTACCTTCCACTTATCACTAAGGTTCTTATTACAATAATGAGTCTAACCAAGTAATTCATCAATAAAATGAAACTATCTCTAATCACTGTTAATAATCAACAAAGTGACGAAGATGAAGCCAGTGAATCTGATTAAGAAATGGAAGTTGATAATGCCGTAGAAGACGAAAATCAGCAATTATATAGGTTTGTGGGTCATTAAAGCAAGAAGTGCTTTAGAAAGTCATTAGGAGTAGTAATTTAGATGTATCAAAAGTATAACTATATAAGTGAATTTGTAAAACAAATATCAGGAAGCTTCTATGATCACATAGCTTAAGACCAGCTTCAAATTTTAAATACAAATGTAAGCTTTTCCTTAGTTTAATTATTATTATAGTATATTTCTGATAAATCTTAACTTGTTGAAATCATATCAACTCAATGGGCTGCAAACATCAACACTCTCAAGAACTTCCAAAAGTTTGACCAAGTATTCCCTTCTCTGATGCACATGCTCTCATCACCAAAGATAACCTCAGAAGTTTATGAATAACTTTTCCAATTGATTAAATCCTTGATATCTAAATCAATCCAAGGACTGGAAGAAAAGAAAGAATTGTTCCATATTGGCAAAAAGAAGAAGCATCAAAATAAGGAACAAGAAGAAGAGGAACAGGACTAAGAGTAAATGGAGATTGATCAGTCAATTATGACTCAAGAAAGACAAATGTGCTAGGACATTTTGTAGAAATACAGTAAAGACATAGCTCAAAGTCTTCATGAATTCTCCAAAAACAATTTAAATCAGTAAGTAATAGATATATTATAACAACTTGTACTATAGACTCAAGCATGCTCTGTTGTTCAAATCTCAGAATAAGAAAAAGGCTGTGAAGGCTAATTAATTGGGAAGCAAGAAAAGCACTCACGAAGTTCATCAACAAACCATCAAGGATTTGATATTCATTATCAGTGAGATATTATAAAATATTATGAATTATATTTAAGATAACCAACTATCTGTCATAAGGAGATGACTTAAATTAAGGTAAATAAAGTCTTTCAAAGATAAAAGTAATGAATTGGAAATGAATTACTTATAATACAATAATAATACTTAAATAAATAGTTAATTAATTAAGGTTGTGGATATGTGTTCATGTCTTAGTAAATGCGAGCATCATTTTCTCTTACCTCTTCTTGTCCTTCTTCTTTTCCCTCTTTTTATCTCTCTTTTGACTTTTGATTTTCTCCCACTCTACTGCGTTGCTCACTTGCATAACTTTGTGAGTTCTCTTTCTCTCCATTCTCTTTTCGCTAATGCTCTTCTTAACTTCATTGTATAGCTTAAGGAAGTATGGCTTATCTAAATTCTGAGAGAAAAAGTCTACTAAACTGTAAGAAAGGACTTTAGGTGGAGTGTTAGGTAGATATTGATCATCAGTGTATACTCTGTACACCAACTGCATTATTGATTCGCAAGCTGCTCTTGTTAAGTTATTATCTTTACTCTCTGATAACTCTTCAAACAATTTAATGGATTCTGTGAAGAAATTCAGGACGCACTCTAACCTCTCCTTTGAGTAGTTTATATTCAACATAATCTTTCTTCCAAGGAAAGAGGCCTTCTTAAAAACAGTCTGAATGATAACTTCCTATTGTTCTTAGCTATCTTTGTTCATTTTATTTATTATAAATAATAACATATTGAGCATGCATTTCAAGAAAGTTGTTAAGTTTTGGACGATAACTTTAGACAAATCTTGAGTCATTGGCAGTATCTTGAACGAGCCTTATAAGCTAACATAAGATTTCAGCAATTGTTGGTTGTCAATCGCATTTATAATTTTTAAGAGTGGCTCTTTACCTTATTCCAAAATTGCATGAATAAGGTTTTAAATGGCTAATTTGACCCAATAGACATGATAGTTATTGGTGATAAGTGTTAGTTCTCTTAAAACATTCTTTAATTTACTAATACTTTACACAGCTATCTTTTGAGTTTCTGGTTTATTAAGTAATTTCTAAATATTCTCAATAGCAAAGAAAAGTGGATTCAAATTTATTTTTTAAATCTTAGAAAAAATATAAACAATTAATTATAGTAAAACAAAAGTTAAGAAATAGTAATAGTAGTATTTAATAATTATTATGTTGGACTCCATTAATCTTTATCTTCGCTTTCATCATCATTGATTGTCATTTTGTGGCCCTAACTAGATTCTACTAATTCAATATTTTACAGGAATCTCTTCATTTCAGGATTATTAGTTTCTTCTTGTTCCTAGTCTGATTCATTACCAGCAAGTTTAGCTTGTTATTTGGAATCCAAATTTACTTTTATTTTAGTGAATTCCTCATTAATAACTGGCCAGCAAACATCAATAACTATGGTATTTATTTCATTTTGACTTTTAATGAGCGATGGAATTGAGTCAATAATAATTCCAATAAGTTGAAGTTTAGCATGAACAAGTGCGTTTCTTTTTGCTGCATTATCTGATGACATCACGATCAAAGTATTGTAGATTATCTTAGTCTTGCTATTTGACAGTTTCTGGAATAGTTTCTTAAATACTTGGCACACTTTTTCCTTGCACTTCTTGTTCTTCTCATTAACTAACCTAGTCATTAGGGTGAACACCCATTTCTCACTTTCATTGTCCATAATTTAAGTTGGTAATTTATCTGCTAGTCTTTCCATCACTTCTTAAATTTAAAAAAAATTTAATGTATTATAGATTGAATAGAGTAGTAAATTTATTCTAGAGCCTGGTACCTTCCCTCTGAATCAAAGTATGTTCCTACATTCTTCAATAAGTAATTCATGTGTTGAGTTAATCTCGATTCTTCTAATGGATACTCAAGCAAGAATGTTACTAAAATAGAAGAGCATAAGGATCTAACAGAAGGAGATAGGGATGTTATAATCAAATCCTGCACATTTAAATAAAATTGATATGTGTTACATTTTTGTCAATTATGTCATAAAGAGTAGGCGATAAGAATTTCCTGAAAACCAATGCACGGAGTAAATGGAACACGTTTATTTACATGGGGTTGTTACTGCCAGATGAATTTAGATTTGTCTTAATTACATGTAGTAAAGTTTTAAGTTGCTGCTCTGATAGATCTTAATATGTAGAGTAAGTCTTAATTAACTCAGCAGTGCATTTGAATAGTGAGTTAACAAAGTCTGAGTCTTAAGATGATGAGGAAGTACTTGTCTGCTCAAATATTAAATTTAAATAGTTTGAATAATCTATTAAGGAACTTCTTCATTAATTGCTAGAAGCTAGGCAATCCTAAGTTGATAATTAGTCCCAACACATGCAAAGTACTCACAATTATTGGATTATGATAAGTTTTGAAAGCGTTTAAGAGCACAGTAACGAATGGATCAAGCTTAGCTTTCAATTCTTCCTTAACTTCTTCTGAACCTTTCTTAATTTGTTTATTTATGTCCTCATCCAAGAAATTAGTTGGCCCTTAATCACTTTCGTTTGATAGAATTAATCCTTTATTTTTGAGAGCTTTTTTAAGACACATCAATCCAAAAGATGCCATAACTCTCCCACTTAACTCTTCAGCTTTCTTGTCAGATACTAATTAATTTCCCTTAGTCCACTTCATGTCAATCTTGAAATTTAATTCTTTGTATTCCTTTTTAGTCTTTATGAACATATCTTCTTTCAAAGGTTTAGCACCGTAGTCTCTTTTAACTTTCTCATCATTAATTTTAATTCTTGCTGCCATCATAACTCCCTTGTCAATTATAGAGTACATAAACATAAGAAGTTAGTCTCCTTTTACACTTTCATTTTTTATTATAGATGTACTAATTCTATTCAGCAATTCTTCACATTATTGAATCTTACCAATGGTTGGATTACCCTCTAGACTTCTAATAACTGGTCCTATTAGAGTGAAAAAGTTCTTCTTAAAGTCTATATATTGAGAGTATAACTCAAAGATAGGAATAGCCTTCTTTCCCTTTGCTTCCTTAATATATTAAACATTTTATAATAAGTTAATTTTGTTTTTCTGTTTATCTTCTATTCCAGCATTTTACTAGTCAGTATCAAGTTCTCCAAATAACTCATCCATAATTTTCTCAGCTGTAAGCTCTATTAATTTATGAGAAATCATGCCAACTTTAAGTATCTTCTTCTCTTGTAATTGTTGAAGTAAGTAGAGAATTGTGAAAATGTATGTTTGCAATTAATAGCCTCTTGTAAGTAAGTCATTCATAAGAGTGAACATCAGACTCAAGTATCTTGGGCTTACTTCTACAATTAGTTATAGTAAACCTTTTCTAGCTTTTTCTCTATGAACCAACAATCTCGATCTTAGTCCCTTAGTGATGATGTTATAAATTAATAGTGTGTTTTCAACATTATTCTATTAGATTTATATTGATCAACTTTCCAAGTTAATTTTGGAACTGATCATCAGGCAATTTCCTAATCAATCTGACTATGCTTAAAACGACAAATGATCTGATAGATCCATAAACTTAGAGGTTTGTATCTCCTTCCTTTTTGTCTTCTTATTCGTGATAATCAGCTAAATGCCTTTCAAGAAGAGGCAGGATTTTATGGAACAATTTCTGTTAGATATCCTACATGTTATTCTTGGCTTGATCTTTAAATTCAATTTAGTCTTCATTTTCATCATCAGAGATTTCCAAATCTTGTTTATAAAAATCATAAATATTTATAGTTCTGGAACTTAAGGCTTGGTAAGAATGTTTTGGACCACAAGTTCAAAATCTTAATCTTGACCAACATTATCTTCCTCAATTTGATCTTTAGTCATTGATTCAGCGGCATCAGGAACTTCATTAAAGCTAAAACCATTAAGCACCTTGCAAATACATTTAGTGATAATTCTCTCTTTTTGCTTATCACCTTCCTCGCCTTTGTTGCTTCCACTCATTTAATTGTAGCTTATCTTATTGGTTGTTTTGTTCAGTTTAAACACTAATTGTTTGAGCATTTTATAATAGTCAGACCATTTAAGTTACTTAGCTATTGACTCATAGGCTCTTAAACCTTCATCCATTATCATTCTTTTCTCTTCTTTGCTGTAACTGACTGTGTTTAAATTATTAATGTACTATGAATAATCGTCATATTTAAATTTATCATTTTGATGTTTCTTCTGTTTTCTTTGTGATGCTTTGCTCCAAAAATGACATAATTGAGTAATGGTAAAATGACTGCTTGAATAGCTCTATAATCAGTGAGCACTCTTGAGTCTAACTTAGCAGTTAGCAATTAAATAGCCTTTGCTCTGGATTTCAACTTGATTGCCAAGAACCTACTGAAAAAGTCTTCTTATTCTTGCTGGTTGTTCACAAGACATTCCAATGAATTTAAATTTTGTTGTGAATTAAAGTCATTTTTGTTTTTATTCATAAATATCACATAGTTCTTCATTCCTTCTAAAATAGCTTTCAATACCATTTCATCGTTTGCTGATTTTAAAATAAAAATTAAGAATGATATTTATATTGATGTTATTTAGATTTAACAAGTTACACGAGGAAAGATTCTAAATTATTGATAAATGCAGTGAACTCTAATTTAGCCTAAGTAGCATCTGTCTCTACTGTTTTAGAGATATGCTCCAATAAATTCTTTAGGAAGAGGCAAGAATAGTCTCTCACTGAAAACTCTTGACTTTGCAACAAGAATATGACTGAGTAACTAATTAAATAATATTTAATTGCTCTGATTTCAAAGCATGTCAATTTGCTCAGTGAATTGATGTCAAATAGTTCTATTGTTTTAATAATCAAGTCATAGTCTAATTTAATCTAAAATTAAATAATTATATTATAATTCCACATCTGCAAGACCCTTCTTGACTTTATTTAAGTTGCTAATTGCCTCAATGATATCTTTCCTGATATATTTGCTTGCAACTCCCTCGCTTTAGAACACATTTGTTAATAAGCCTGAACTGAGAACATTTCTAACTTTGAGAGATTTAATAGTCAAAAACATGATCAAAATTCTTTCAACTTATTCCTGTGAGACTTATTTGCACTTTGTGAGCAAAAGGCAAATTGATTTTGAACCGTAGAACATTAACTCTTCATAAAAAGTTGTGCTGTTAGTTTAAGTTGAATAATCATTGTGCAGTGGTTTCAAAGAAAGAATGCTGATAGTCATGTCAAGAAAATCTACAAATCAATTCATAAAAGACTTTATTTAAAGAATCAAAATATTAAAAAAACCATATTTAATTTAAAAAGTAAGAAAATACTTGAATTTTGTTTAAAAAAGAAATTGTCTATTTAAGTCAAATATACTCTTGTTTAAATTAAGTTTAAATCATCCTTTTAAGTTTTTATAGTATCTTATAATCTCAAAGAAAGCCCAAGGATAATAAAAGGCTTTGAATTTCTGTGCTAATACTATGATAAATAGTTGCATTCCTGCAAATCCAAAAGTAAAAGCAATTAAATCGAGGAAGTACATCATTATTACGAGCATCAACCAGCTCATGCAGTAACTTACTGGATAGAAATAGTTAAAGAACAGCACTGTGATTGTCATCAAAATGTAGAAGAAGTAGCAAATTAAGTACCCGCAAGCATATCTGAATCCCATTTATTAATCTAGTTCAATGAAAATCTTGTTCACTTTCTTTGCTTTTACTCCTTCTACTTGTTTTCTTAAACTCATTGGCATCCTAAAAATCAAGGCAACTGGAATACAAATTATCCAAGCCAGTATTAAAGGAATAATAGCTGTTGCTGCGATTGAAATCATTTCTTCTTAAAGATAATCTGCAAGCATTTCTTAATACCCCATAATATAAGCAAAGCTGGTTATGAGGAGATGTATCGAAATGTAGAGATAAAACCCCATAGATCAATTAAGAAGCGAGGAGAGGAGTTAAGAACAATTAGATTAAAAATTAATTATAATTGGCTAATAATATATATAATTAGGCTAAAATCAAATATACACACTCTTATTGGATTTCTTTATAAGGACAATTAATTGAGCCAATAGTTTTAATAATTAGCCCAAACATTATAATTATTCGCCAATAATAAATAATTCTTAATCTAATGTTCTTAACTCCATTTCTCATGTCTTAATTGATCTATGGGGTTTTACATTAATGCTAATCTGACGTGTCTTGGAGCAATTTTACTAGTTGTAGCTAGAAGCCCAAACCACAGATTAGTTTTCAAAGCTTGATTGAAGAATTTCATCTTGGCTTCATTATGAGCCAGATTAACGAATTCCTTTGTCTTCAGAGTCTTTTCATAAAATCTTCTTGCTCTTTCAGATGTGGACCCTACTTTGCCAAAAACCTTCTTGCTTGCTTTTCTTTTTAATTCTTTCTTTTCTTCTTTTGTCATTTCCTCATTTAAAAAATAATTAGTATCATATGTTTTTCTACTGGCAAAGTCATTTGCTGAAGTTGCAATAATAAGAAATAAATAAAATACCCTATTTTTCTTGCCAAACAGCATCCCCCATCTTGATTTTATCTATAAATTATTTATTAAAATTTATCAATTAAGCCCCTTTAAGTATCGTTAGCATTTTTAATTTATTCTTTCTTTATATGATGTCTAGCAATAATATCTTGAATTACATCATTTATTTTCTGAATATTCACTATTAATAATTTTTAAAACAAATTGATCTTAGATCATTTGATATTTATAAAAGTTAAATATACTTATTTGATTGAGTTTAGAGTCCTTCATTATAACATTTTGCTGATTTCATTTCAATCTATATTTATCAATTTTAGTGCTAAACACCATGCCATAAAAAAGTCTTCGCCTTATATTATCATCTTAATTCTTCTATCATTGATAATTTTAGTTTCAATTTGAAATGAACTTCTATCTCAAGAAGTTTCAGACTATAAATATTTTATTTAAACTCTAAATATTATGATTAATAAAAATTAATTCATCTTGCATTAAGTTAATGCAATTATATTCTCCTATTATGCCGTATACACTTAGTAGTAATCTATTTATATTTTTTAAAAAAATATCAAAAACTTTAAAGTTAAATAAGTTTACTTATTAGAATTCTGATCTATTGACTAGATTCATGAGTCTCGTCTATAAGGCATTTGTGAATTAACTATACAAATTGATGCAATTTAGAGTTTATCAGAAAATATTGAATATTATATAATTATACAATTCTATATATAACAAAGTATCTAGTTTCAAAGTAATATTAAATAAATGAACATGAGTTTTTATTATTGCTTTAAGTCATTAATAGAAATTCTACAAATAAGAATGGACAATTTATTAAGGTCAGGAGAAAAATTGGCATTTAAGATTTTAAGCAATTTTTTGAAGTTTCTATGCTTTATTAACTCCTCTTATACTTATTTTTTTTTAATTGTTAAACTTTTTATGTCTTGATGGCTATATGATATTAAATTTAAGCAGCTATAGAAATATATGACAATGGCGTGGCTCTCCATATAGGAGGTATTATATGGACCTCAGACTTTCTTGAAAACTGTGAGTATTTCAATGCAAAACTCCTTTTCTATTTTTCTATGGACCTCTCTTCAGTCTTACCTATAATTAAGTTTTTTTATTATATGACATGATTGCGATCTTTGATCTCAGCTAAATCATCCCTATTTTAAGACTTAGTCATCTTATATCTTCTTTTTCTATCTCTACCAGAATAATAAACCAAACTGGAGATATACATCAACCAGTAAATAAGAATCACATACACACCTGGTTTAAACAGTAAATTCAAGGCATTTGGCTGTTTATGTTGTAGTAGTTCCTACAAGTTTTTGAAATAGTGTTCTAGAGGTACTTAAAGATCTTCCTTCGTGATTTCTCCTTATTCTTCTTTGTCTGATTATGTGTATCTATTATCTATAGCAGTGGTCCCTCCTTTCTTAAGTTCAGGTGTTATAAATTAAGGTGCAATTGATGACAAGTGATTTATAAATACTAATTTAAATTGCATCCGCACTTTATATGAGTCGTGTCTAAACCTTCAAGAGTGCATCCCTAGTTCGACCACACAGTCCCATTCCAATAATTGCAACCTATTTAACTTCCATCAATCAAATTTTGTTTCTTAAGTTTTTAAGCTGCTTTATAAGGACTATGAGAGTTATACTCCTTCATGAAGTCGGAGACATTTTGATTATCTTAAAATGGGAATTAAATTACAAATAAATAAGAACGAGAACAAGAGAGGATAAGTTAAGTTCTTGATATCGGCTTTTTAATAGTCGGATGCGTTATAAAATGTCACTTCGAATATATTTGTAGCAATATTTTAATTATTGATGATTTAGTAAGGATTAAAAGCAAACTCAATTACCTCAGCAATGAAATTATTATCAATGTATGTGTAATTGTCAATGAAATTTAGCTGGGAAACTTTAATAAATGTTGATTAGCTCTTCTTAGTGTAATTAGTTGCAGATATTTGTAATATTGCTAAAAATTCAAGAAGCAATTAATAACTTAATTATAATATCAATTAAAATAAAAAATAAATATTTTATATCGCATCTCGCATAATTAAAAATCTATCTCTGTCATTGGAGTTCACAAAACTAAATTATGTATCTATAGAAATTAAACTAATAAATGTATTATTCTAAAGGTACATTCGAAATTGGATTTTACTTTAAATTAATTATTAATTAAAATTATGGAAGTAACAGTTGGTAAATTAAACGATCTTGGGCTAAATTTTATAATAAATAAAAATTTAGCTGTACTTTCTTATTGGAGTACTAATTTTTGCTTCCCAAAAACGATAAATCTTGATTTTATTTTAGGTTATAATTTATTGTATTTAAAGTCGTTTAATAAAAGTCGAGTTATCTCGTTCAAGGAATGCGATAAGTTAGTATCGCATATAATATAAAAGTAAGCTAATTTTAAATTCTTTTTATCAAATGAGCATAAGAGCTTTTTTTATTGATTGATCAACTTTAACTGCCAATAATTTAATTTATAATGAATTAATTTTAGATTAAACCTAATTTCGAATGCATTCCAATCTACAATATCTTAAAATTATGTTTTTTGCTCTTACAATGTGTTTATTTTTTATCGAAAAATTAAGCAGTGGTCATAAATCACTTAATTAAAGATGCCTAGATTAAATTTATAACCATTTTACCATTAAATTTTGAAATTAATATTAAATTTTAATTACTCTAATTTTTTAAATAGAATCTTTACTCAAGCATAATGATTCTTTTGTTATCATTATTTATTTAAAGGCAATCAAAACCCCAAAACCCCTTAGTGAGGTTTATAAGTGCTTTGATTTGTAGGGTATAGTTGGGGTCTTATTGGGGTTAGTAGAGAAATTAGGCCAATTTGCAAAATAAGAAATAGAAATTAGCGAAATTTAGGGTCTATTTATGATGAGTAATATTTAGATTTACTGCTAAAGCTTAGGTATGGTACGAGTATTAATATAGATTAAGTCAAACCAGTATTGAATTATGCAGCTATAGCAAAGCTCTTACACAAGAGTGCCTCTACTGTTAGGTATCACTGCATGTTAGCTGTTTAGCATTTTAATTCTGGTACTTGAAAGCATCCTGCTAGAAAATAAAAGTTCTCACAGCACCATATTGACCACCTCTGTGACTCTAAGACTTTAAAGTATTGGGCACACTTTCCTCTAGACTAGCGAGCTGTAATGTTCATCGCAAGTTTCCTGATATGCGCATCTCTCCTTAGACTATAGCCAACATTTATAGAAGAAATGGTATTACTTTCAAGACTGTCAACAGAGTGAAGAGAGTGATTGATTTTACAGTGCCATTTTATAGTAATAATTTAAACTATATATATGATTAAATGCAGAGAGCTATTACTAATAACATCAAGTTCATACACGCTGATGAAGCAGTGTTTACATTCAACACCTTTATTAATAAGTCTTGGTATAAGAAGTATGATAATATAGAAGTCTATGATTAAAAAGTGAAGGTAGTCACCCATGCAATTTTAGCTGGTATAAATGAAGATCCAGGCTTAGAGAGTTATGTTATTCACCCTCGCTCTATTAAGCGAGAGTAGTATATAGAGTTCCTACATAAACTCAGAGAGAAGTAAAGTAACCAAGAGATAATCCCGTTTGTTGATAACCTCTCAGTTCATAAGACTAAGGAGTCTAAGAAAGCTTATGAAGAGCTAAACATAACTCCTGTATACAACGTTCCTTATAGCCCATAATTCAATGGAATTGAATTCTACTGGAGTTAAATCAAGACTCACTACAAGAAGCTGCTGCTGTATCATCTTATGCATGACTTGCCTATCGATACAGTAGACTTGATTAAAAGCAGCTGTAAGAGAGTGAGTGTAGAAAAGACAACAATTTGTGCGAGAGAGGGAAGAATGAATGTTTATAAATAAGTTTTAGATTTAAACGAATGAATATATTCACATATTAAATTGGCCCATAAAGGGGTTTGGCTTCTCTTTCTTCTCCTCTTCTTATGGCTTACTTGGACCCATATTTCTTCTCTTGCTGCCCGCACTGCATCTATGTTCATTTCTTCTGGCTTTTAGACATCTTTATAAAGTCTCT